>VMDR010001962.1:0-105068 GCA_007922815.1 Macrotus californicus
AAAAAAATATTAAAATACAAAAAAAGAACATTCAAATATGAGTTTTACGATCAAGTAAGGCGGTACTGTAAAAGAGCCCAGATAACGCATATCCAAATTCAAGGTGGAGTGCAAGGCAGGTGTCTATTTTGATACGAAGAGAAGTATCAAGTGCAGTATAAAAAATACCCAGTTCAATGCCCTCTCAGTTTCTGCTAATAGCAACGGGGCTGTCATTCCTGCTTTTGCTATTCTGGGGCGTGGGGCCGTCAGGAGACACAGGCTGCCCCACAGGCTCCCCAGGCCGGGGATGACAGAAGCCCACGTGTCCTGCTCAATGACAGATGCTGGACTGAGATAACCAAAAGAATAGGGAACACGGAACAGCAGCTGGGCCAGATTCAGCTTCCCACCTGCTGTTGATTTATACATTCATCCCTCAAACCCGTTCCCAGTCCATGTAAAAATCTGCCAGCATGTCGAGAAATTAATCAATTTGGGGAAAGGGAGGGAGCTATCCATGGTCGATTTTATATTCTTTCTGTAAACACATTTGTGTGGCACGGAGGCAGCTGAGCTGAGCAGCAGTGGCTTTTCCTGCTCCCTGCTGCCATCGCCCATACACCTGGGACACACACAGCTCTCACTGCTGTTTTCTTAGACGAGCATTTTTTCCCCCCTAGGACAAAGCTGGCTTTGGAAACTAATTAGATACGTCTGTGTTTTTGTTTGGCTTTTGAGGACACTATGGTCATCTAATTTGCATTTGTGCCTCGTCTCTCCCTTGTTGCCTTTGTTTCTCTTCCTTTTGTCTAAATGGGGAGACAATGATTTTCAAACATGGCCGGTCAAACATGCTACTCAGTGTGTCTACACATGTATGTAAAATTCAAGTGCCTCATTTGCTGCAAAACAACCTTTATTCTGAAGAACATTTCAGCTCAAGGAAATGCTCTTTAAAATGTCTAATTCCCTACTGTGATTTCCTTTAAAGTTCTAATTAGTTGTGCACAGTAATGAATTCTGTAAATTGCAGTTTCATTTAAAGCTTTTAAGGTACAGAAGGCTCTAATAATGAGTTTTGCCACAATCAGTCTTTGAAGGGAGTAATTTTGAAACGTAAGTTTCATATTTTTGGAGATGTCATACTTCTTAGAAACAATCACAATGTTGAGTCTCAAATTTGTTGCTTAATGCCATCAAAATGTCAGATTAATGAGTAATTAATGGCGTTTGTACATAATGTTATTTCCTTCTTTCTGCAAAGGCCAAAAGCATAATGGAAAATTGAAGCCAAGAAACATCTTTCAACAAATATATTTTCAGAGCTTCCATTTTAAATAACTTACTCCCATTCTATAACAGCCTTCCTTAATGGTCAGCAAACAGCTGGGTTTCTAGATAACACAGTGAACATAAAGTATTCATGTTATTTAAGCCGTTTCTATATTTTACTAATGATTTTTGATTTCCTGGTCTTGAAGGGGAAAGAAACCATCACCACAGCTGTCTCCCCAAGCCACCCCCTCAAATACACCCTTCTTTCTTACAGGAAGAGGTTTATTTGAATCGACCACCTCCTTCTGTTATGCCTTGCTTTAAGACAACCAAGCTACTTTTTATCCAGTATCTGTTTCAATCTTTCCTTCTCTTCATGGACTTGACTGAAACTGGAAACTCGGAGTACATGCCCCACTTTCTCGCCCTACTGGGGTTGGCAGGGGGGTCTTCTGTCTGGTCAGCATCCGCTCAGCCTTCCCTCCCCCTGCCCTGGCCTCCTCTCTCCAGGTCTCTCTGTGTGTGCTGGACTCCATGTCCCCAGTCTGACCACGGCCACAGAGTCTTTCGGCCACTCAACTCCCTAGGCTCTGTTATCCTTCTTCTGTCTAGATTGGCCTCCCTTATTCCTTGGGGTCTTGGGGTTAACGATTTACAAAGCGCTCCAGCTGGCAGCCCAGACTCCCACATAGCCCTGACACTTCTAACCCTGAGTCAGCTCATGACCGTCTCCACCACCCATTCTGCCTAGTCCCGCGCCTGGGTCACAGATGGCTGAGACAGCAGACAAATCCTTGCAAACATGACCAATGACAGATTCAAGCACAGCCGACTCGAGAGGTGTCGAGGCTGTTCGTCAATCGCTTCCTGTGTGGCTCATGGTCTCCCTAACCCAGACCCCACAGGAAATAGTCCAGCCTGTTTCCCTTCTCTTAAACTCCGCTTCTCCTCAGTCACCAGCCCAGGTCTCACTGGAGAACCTCACTGCCTGTACCACAGAGAAGGCCAGGCCACTTGCGTGTGTGGTCACTCCCCGGCTCCTCATGTCCCCTCTACTCTTCACTAAAGAAGGAGTCTCTCGCAGCTCTTTTCCCCAGACTTCTAGTCAGAGCCCAGCCCACTCTTAATGCACCCTCTGCTGCACTTACCCTTTCCTTTTCTGACCAGCTTTTCTGATCTGATACCTTGTTATCTTTTAAAACAAAAACAAAACCCTTTATTTGACCCTGCTATGATTCCTCTCACTCCTCAGTCTCTCACCTCCCATTTCCTGCCAAATTCCTGGACTCTGCGCCTCGGCGCACGGCAGGTAGGCTCCGTGTGTTCATTCTCTTAACCCTCCTCAGTCTGGCTTCCTTCTAGTTTCACGATTCTGTTGAAAATGACACTGAAAATTTACCAAGCACCTGCTCCTTGACAAATTCATTACCATTTCTCTTTCTTTCCCTCTTGATCAGTGGTTCTCAATGCTGCCCAAATATAAGGATTGTTTGAAGATTTTAAAATTATAGTGTCCTGCCTGTGTCCCACCTCTAGAAATTCAGATTTAATTGCTTTGGGGTGGTTTTAGAAAGCATTGTGGTGCCTTTCCTTTGCTTCCCCTGACTCTTCCTTCCAGTCATCTCTCCTGCTTCCTGTTCTTCAGCTGTGTGCCCTGTGCATTTTCTCCAGGGGACATTACCCCACCCCCTACGCCTGTTCCTTTTCCCCTCTCCTAGGTCATGTACGATCCGAATACGAATAATGTCCAGATCTTGTCTCTAGCTGAAACCTCACCCTCAGTTCCCGAGTAAGACTGTGGTGCATTTCTGCCTGCATATTTCTGCAGGGATTTGATGCCTAAAATAATCTAATCTCTAAAGCCATCTCCTTTCTCATCAATGCCTTTCCCATCACTGTGTATGACTGTTTAAATTCCAATTTACACTGCACTAAAATAAAAGTCCTGAATAAGCAAAGTGTCCTCTATCAAACCTCGCTTACTTCCAAATTAATGTATAGGTAAATTAAACCATAAGGGATATTGATTCTATTCTATTGATGCTATTAATTTTTGACAAAAAATAGAGGTACCGCACAGACTAACAGAACATGCAGGAAAACCTGCTTTTGAATCTTCTCATTTCTGATCATCAAGGAATAGATGACCCTGGGATTCCTATAGAACATGTTGATCATCAAATTGATTAGAGCATATTAAAGTCTTGCCTCCATGACCCAGCAGATTTGCTGCAAGGCCCTTGGCGCAGCCCAACGTGTCCCCCGACTTCCCCCACGGAGCACAGAGGAATGCACACACAGAATATTTAGTAAGAAAAATAGTTCCTGAACTGTTCTCAAAGGCTCAAACCTGGACTAGGAGGCCTACGGGCAGGCTCTCTGCCTTCCCAGGGTAGGTATCCGCAGCTGGTTCATACAGTCAGCAATTTATGAAGCCAGAGTTTCTTCATCTTGCTCAACGTGAGTTGAACACACCAAAGTTCTCATACCCGTTCTCTGCAGCCCATGCCCAAGTTTGTTTTCTGCCTCAAGAACCAAGTCTAGGATACACTCTCAAAACTGCTAATATTGCTATTTAATTATGGTCTTCTCAAATAATGAAATGGCTACAATGAAAATCGTGTTACATAGTATCACTTGAAGCATATTCTTGCTGTTTTCTCACAGACAATATCTGTTTTTTAACAATCTGTTTTTTCTCAACTCACCCATCTGTAGGTGAGTCACCTCCACCTGTACATGCTGCTCCTGCAGGCCACCTGGCATTGTAGTTAAACCCCACTGGCTGACGACATCATGAAAATCATTCCACCAGCTGACCTCCTGAGCACCCACCCTCTCCTCTCTTCTCACACACTTATGAGCAAATCAAGAGAACTCTTAGAAAACAGTCCCTTTTTGCCATCAGAAACTCAGGCCCATATGGGTAAGGTCTTGTGCCCACAGCCCTACAGAAAACAAGCTCCAGTAAAATCTGCATTGCCTGATCCAATGGAGGGAACTGGGAGGAAGAGACAGAAACCACCCGCCCCTTAAGGTCCACGCAGAGCTCTCCTCTCTCTATGGATTACCGAAACAGGATGAGCTTCCTCCACATCCCGAGGTAACACGGTCTGATTTCACAGCTAATCCTCAGTTCCCATCATTTACACGAAATGATATCCATTACCTAGAAAATACCTGCAAAACTGCATGTGACAAAGGACAATCAATCCAGTGTGAGGGTAATAGGGAGCGTGTGGGAACATGTGCTTCCCCAGCCTTCTGCCCAGAATGTGTGGGAAAGAGCAGTCAGCAAGGACGGACAGTGATGGATTGTGGGGTAGGGGATAAATACCTGTCAGTCTCAGCCTCAGGATGAATGTTCAGCCTGAGGAGCCGCTAATGCTGGAGGGCTTGGCTATGTCGAACATTTAATAACACAAGACCCAGTAGGAATTCACTCTGGGAATGAATGTACATACTAGTGGGATTCATCCAGTCAAACGATATGATGGGCTATGTGGACACCCATGTTCACAGCAATGCCATTAGCAACAGCAAAGAGGTGAAAAAAACCCACATGTCCATCCATCGACAGATGAATGGACAAACAAAATGTGATATACACATACAGGGAATATTATTCAGCCTTGAAAAAGGGAGAAGTCTTGTCAGATACTACTATATGGATGAACCTTGAGGAGTTTATGTTTGAGTGAAATCAACAAATCACAAAAGACAAATACTATGATTTCACTGATATGAGGTGCCAAAAGTAGTCAAATTCTTAGAAACAGAAATACAATGGTGGTTACGAGAGGCTAGAGAAGGAGGAAAGGGCAGCTGTTGTTTAATGGGCACAGAAGTTTCATTCTTGCAAGACGATAAAGTTCTGGAGATTAGCTGCACAACAAAGTGAACGTACTGAACACAACTGAACTGGGTACTTAAAAATGATTAAGATGGGCCCTGGCCAGTCGGCTCAGTTAGTTGGAACATCATCCCATGCACCAAAAGGTTGCAGGTTCAATCCCCGGTCAGGGCATATACCTGAGTTGTGGGTTTGATCCCTGGTTGGGGCGTGTACGGGACGCATCCAATCAATGTCTCTCTCTCACATCGATGTTTCTCTCTCTCTCTCAAGTCAATAAACATATCCCAGGGTGAGGATTAAAAAAATGATTAAGATGGTGAATGTTATGTTATGTGTTTTTTACCATGATAAAGAAATGCAAGGAAAAACTCCATGGTGGGTGTGTGTCTGGCAGTTACAGAACTTGAAGCTCTCCTTGGCAGGGAACCCAGAGGGTCTCTCCCTTGTCATGCCACCAGTTTAAAAAAACCCTAAACTGGACTCATTTGTGGTTGGATTCGTCTTCCTTCAGAGTGTGAAGACAGCAGTTTTAACACCCCTCTCACCTCCTTTCCACATGATATTTCAGTCTCCGTGAAGCTGCCCTGAGAAATGTCTGTGAGTAGGTCCTATGTTTGGGAACTACGAGAAAAACTCACAAAGACCCCGCCACCCACCCTCACACCTGTGCCCTGTTCAGCACCGGGCCCCGGGGATAGGAAATTAATCGGCAAAACATTGACAGCAGAATTGAAGGCCACACCATCACTTTTTCTCTTAAAGTAAAAACAAAAAAACTCTCAGTGATCCAAATTCAACTCTTTTTGCTTATCCTATAACTTGGTGCTGCTTCAGCCAATCAACATCATTTGTGGTCCTTACCTTTTTGTGTTTCATTGCAGCGGGACACAGCGGCAGAGCATCACCAGGTGGGAGGCACGGCAATAAAGAAAAAAGAAAAAACTGTTAGTTTACGTCCTTGGAAAGAAGGTCAAAGGACACCGCTAAGAAACACGTGAAGAGCATGGCAATAACACAACACAGAGACATTCGCAATGTGCTTCGAAACAGCGACTTCTCCTTCCACCACAGTCAGATCCCTCGCTTCCGGCACAAAGAACAAAGGGAAGGCTCTTGGGCATCCACCAAGGACTTCTCCCCTGAGCTTCTCTTTTCTTGCTGTTGATTCTGTGACTGAACACGCATGGGATGTAACTGCTCCTTCAACCACGCAGAGCAGCGGGGCTACCTGGGCACGATTTCTCTCCCTGCTACACCTTCTCCTGAGCTCGAGGAAAGAACTCTGCTCCCCAAACCTATATCCAACACTCTGGCACCAACATTTCTATATTCCCTAACGTTTCTGAGAGTGACCTGTATAAGAGGCCTCAGGTGTGGGCCTCTGTTCCCTGGTCCTAGTAGGTGCAGGGCCACCCTCTATGGGGTGGGTTGGGCCTACTGTCTCTCTCACCCCTGTAACGCCTGCGCTATAACCAACACCTAGCAGGGAGAACAGACACACACGCGCATGCACACACACCTCCTAGCACGCCTGATCCCAGACTCATCTGCACTCTGCTTAAAGCTGTGTTGCTCAGCTCAGGAAGGGAGTTGTGCCACCTGCTGTACTGGAAGAAACCACATTGCAGAAACGATGGAGGGGAGAAAGTGAAGCGCCCTTGCCCTTGGGGTAAAATTAAGGAACACAAACAGCCTCATGCTGAGACAACTGAACAGATGTAATTGGGAAACCTGCCTTTTCTTCATCTTTTTCTTGTTAAAAAGGCAAATTCTCACAAGTATGGCTCAAAATTTAGGTCAGAGTCTCCTGGGAACACTGCCTTTCCTTACATATCCTACAGGCACAATATCTATGCCTATTGTTAGCTGTATGAGGTGAGCCCTGCACAGAATGTGCTCACATCCCAGAGCAAGGGGCAGCGATGGGCTCACCGAATACCAGACCGACGGATGTCCCAGCGAGCTGAAGCCGTGTCCACACAGCAGGGCTGCAGGGCTCACTGGAGGATGGAGAGGTGGTGTGTCTCCTCACACACACACGCACATATACACACAAACATCATTCATCCCTTTCTCATGCAAATAGTATCTAGCGTAGAAGGACACACTTCTCTGTAAGGGCAAAGGAAGTTAACCTGGTTCTGGACAGAGTTGGAGTTCCTGGTGGTGACAGAGATTACCAACTGTCCTCACACCCCCTTCCCTTTCCTCTTGGGCATTCAGCTAGACTGCATTTTCCCAGGCTCCTGTGAAGGAAGCCAGGGCACCTGGCTGGGTGCAAGGGATGTATGCCCCACCATGAATGGGCCAGTGAACTGTGGGTGCAAGTGATGTATGCCCCCCATGAATGGACCAGTGAACCGTGGGTGCAAGTGATGTATGCTCCCCCGTGAATGGCCCACAGCACCACCTGCTCAACCTCCTCTCTCCCTTCCTCTGTCCGTGGTGATGTCCAGGTGGAGGCCCGTCACCCTAGAGCCCTGAACAATGGTGGAGCACAGCCTGCCCACCCAGCTACTGAAGTGTGCATGCACGAGAAACAAGCTGGCACTGTGCTGAGCCACCGGGGGCTGCAGTTCCCTGTCACAGAGGTCCTCATGACCTTAAGTAATATACCAATGCCAGGTCCCTCTGAGGGACCAGACACCAGATCTTGGCTATTAGTAGATGCTTCTCCCAACAAATCTCCCTCTTTCCTTTCTTCCTGAAGCTATTCTGAACATGCTCTTCCTCATAATCAATGGACCTCCGAGTGAAAGACAGCTTGAAGAAAAGGCCCTGAAGTCCAGTGCGCAGCGCAGCACAGCTGACCTTCTCTGGGGACGGGGCAGGTGGCTTTGTGTCCTTCTGAAAGCAAACAGCATCCCCAGCAGGGCTCCTGACAGACCCCAACAGGTTCACTACTAGTAACGTCAACTGGGCTACTTGTCTCCACCACAGCCCACCTCAGAACAGAAAAATGGACTTATATTAACTTATAATAACTTAGAAAGCACACAAAAAGGAATTTCCTGCCAGCGATCGCAGCATTTGGGATCAGACCACAAATTGTGAAGCTCTTCGGAGCTAAATATGAAGTGAGAGACGACGGGTCCCAGCTGGTCTAGGTCAAGGCTTTACGGACCATCCCTCCCGGAGTCGCTACACTAAGCAAGCAAAGTTCCAGAGGGGAGGGAAAAAGCTCTCTGACAGCTTTCTCAGAGGCCACGCTGTGCTCCAAGGGGACAACCACTAGGGACTGGTCAGCAAAGGGGGGCAGCGATGCCGCCACCCCACTGGAAGGAAAGTATGTGCACGACACATCTCCCTAACATGCTCGAGACAGGCTGACTCAGCCACCGCCATGGTCACATACACTCTTGCTGATGGGCAGGTATCAGTTCTCTACATGTATGGATGGAGCACCTGTAATGGGTGTGACACCGAGTGGACGTCGTTGGGGAAACCAGGACTTAGCGTTTGTAGTTCCTATCTCCAAGGTGCTTACAAAGTACCAACAGAAGCAGGACAAAAGCACGAGAGGTCAAAGAAAATAACAAGACAATGGTATAAATTATGTCACAAAGATACCTACAGCCCAATCATCTGGCAGAATTCAGCCTGTTATTGGAATCCACTGTGTTTTTTACGCCCACTTACTTTACCGACACCACTATTCCCTGGAACTCCCCATTCCACTTCCCCTGTTTGATTTATTTCCTGATAAGATATATCACTTGTAACATACTGTTTAATAAACATGGACTTTACTGTGTTTACTATGCCTCACGAAGGCAGAGATTTCCTCTGTTTTGTCAGTTGTTGCACCCAGTGCCTCACACAGCGCGAGGCATGGTAAATGCATAATATATGTTTGTCAAATGAATGAGACAACTCCAAGTTTCTAAATACAGAAATTAACAACAAACGGTCACCATGTTCTTGAAATTTCTCCTTGGCTCCACACACCACAGGCCAGCTCCTCCGCTCTCTGAGGACAATAACCAGAGCCCACAAAGCCTGCTCACAGGTGAAAATACGGAGCCAGGCCCTGTGTTGACAAGGGTCTCAGTGTCAAACACCGGGTGCCGCTTTAGAAGACGCAGTGGGCAGCACCTGTGTTTCACATGGCTATCTTATTGTTTGAATGAATAATGGCGTAACCACGAAGGTGGCCCTTAGTTACCCACGTGTCCCAAGGACCATTAGAACGATTAGTGCCGTGAAAAACATGGTAAGAACATAGAAAAGGTAAGAATGCATGCTCTGCATAAAATGCACGTACTAATAAGACAAAAGCTGCAGCTGCAAGAGCGTCACGCGGACTCAGGGGGCTATTTACTTAGCCAGCAAGGCGCGGAAGAGGACCACAGGGCAGAATGCGTGCGTCTGCGCACCCTTGCCTCTGAACACACCTTCACTCAGGGCACCTGCCACGCTATGCAGGCTCCCAGGGGATCTGGAAACTCAGATTCCTTCCTCTCTCTTAGCAATCTGAATGCCGGCTATTTATTTTACATTTTGTGTTCCTAAGGCATACCCGGGGGGCGGCGGGGGGGCGGGTAAGTGGTTTTAAGGAGTTACCCAGAATCACGCTGCATGTCATCACTTTGATGAAATGAACAGGACGTGGCTTTGCTGACTTCCTGCGCCCACCTCACGGCTGTGACTGAGTGCCAGTGATCGGTGTTCATGCGTCTCCGTCACTGTCACCGACATAAAAACACACAGATCCCTGTCTACAGCATGCCCAGGAAACAAACCAGAAAGAACTTAATTCCAGTGACGATGAAGCCAAGGGACCTGGGTGGGGCTGGCCCTACTCGGGTGGAGAGTCTCGCAGAAACCAATCTGCAGGACAACAGGTCACTTTTCAAAAGCAAAACTTGGCCCTAAGATACCAAGCTAAGCATTGATTTTCATTTAACATATCTTATTTTTCAGACAGAAATAGGTTATTTGTCAGGAAGTAAGAGGCCCTACACCCAGCAGAACTGAAAGGGGAAACTGAGGGGTAGGGCGCTGCTCTGAGATTCCGACTACGAGGAGACAAAGGCCGCCCTCCACGGCGCAGCTCCGACACAGGACGGTGTGATGATTCTGCCCTGCGTTCTGCTGCAGGCGCGCTTCCCCGTGGTTTAATACCGAATAACTTGTGGGCGCGCGGGTACCGCAGAGGGCTGTGAGCGTAGGTGTGCTGTGGGCACGCACACACAGAATGTATGACTTGATTTGATGCTCCGATCACTGGTCACCTGATGTCAGTAATTGCAGACTGCTCCCAGCCACAAAGGCCACATCTCCAAACCCCAACCCCCACAGACATGGCAGCTGTTCCTACCTGTCTTTCCAGGCCCTCCTTCCTTCCTCTCTGTGGGCAGCGCTGACCTTGCGAAGGGGAGGCTTTAATAAAACACAGAACACGAAGCTAGTTTTTCAGCCTGTGAGGCTAGGCGGCAGAGAGGTCAGCCAATCGCCTCTAAGAACTAGGAAGGCCAAAGAGGAAGGCGTGTTCTCTGAAGGGGGCACTGGATAAAGGGGCGCTGCTGTGGGAAGTGACAGAGCAGAGGTCTTTGCCACTGTTTTCATCACGGGACATATCACCTGGTCTCGGGACTTTTCCTTTCATACAAATGCCTCCCTCACTAGACCGTGAACACTCTCCAGGAAGGGCTGTTTATTACTGACTCTCGTGTCCCAAGCTCCTACAGAAGAATCCCCATGCAGAAGACCTTCAAAAACTCTATCTTTCTGGCTGATAACGCCTGGGTACTTTCATTCCCACTTCCCTGAAGACCAAACCGAGGCGTGGAGATCTGAAGTTGCTTGTCCAACACACAGAGCTGACGAGTGACGGACGTGTGACAGGAAGTTAAGTCTGCCAGGTTCCCAAACCCGTCTGTTAGGCCTTCTGCTGCGGCAGGCAGAAACTGTGCTGTGAAGAGCTACTGCGTACATGGGCAAGGCCATGAGTGTTGGACGCCGTTTTAGGGAAAGCGTGGTCGCCCAGAGTCTGCGGTAAGTGGTGTACGGATTAAGTAATGGAGCACCCACCAGCCCAGGGAAAACACAGGAACACCCCAGTGACAGAGAGACCACACCTCAGTGCCAGGCTCTTGGGTGGGCACGCCACAGGAAGTACATGGGCCAAATGACCGCTCAGTCACCCCCGGTGTGATAAGCACCACTTCCTCCACCGAAGTCACCTCTGCCCAGTGCTCTGTGGTACAGGCACCCAGCACAAAGGTGAAGTCATTTTGCATCTAAGGGCAAAGATGTAAGTTAAACAAACAACTGACCTGTTGAAAGGCAACCCATCTTTAAATTGGGAACTGCTGAATCTTTCTCTCTCCTCATGTGAAGGGATGCCGCTGATGATTTGTTTGTTTTTTACTGGGCACTTAGCTTTTCATTATTGCAATTACTTTTCCGTTGGGTAAAGGTTGAATTACAACATTTCAACGTCTTACAACTCTTAATATCAATATTTTTTATTTCTTTCTTCACTTCACTACTTAACCATTACCCATTTTGCTAAAGCAATGGAAATTTTAAAACACTATCCCTAAAAGACAGATCTTGACTAAAAAGAAATTGCATTCAGACTCTTCCATTATTATCTTTAACGCCTCCGTTTTACACGAGCCATCAGACCAGTAGATACAAGCCCCAATTTAAATAGCTCCCGGAGGAAAAGGGGTAAAATGATTCCCTACGCACATGCCTTGTGGCTACCTAGGGCACACACAGGAGGACACAGCAGTTTTGCTACAGCCCTGCTGAACCATGGTTTATTTCAAACTCCACTCATTAGTCTAAGGCATTAGAATTACACTTAGGTAGCAACAGCTTTTCGTAAGAATGATTCCTAAACCCCTTTCCTGGAGATGATGGGGTGGGGCCCTGGAACGAGCATGTGACCAGCACTCACACGAGTCTGCTTGGGAATCAAGCTTGGGAATTGCACTTCTAACTAATACACAAGAAGTAATGGGACAGAGACAATGTGCAGCTCACACAGCCTGCGGAAATCGCCGCCTGCTTTGAGTTTAAGACTGGTAGGAACGTTTAGCAGGCATCTCATATGCACAGGGACACCGTTGTGGGAGGCAGGAGGGAGGCCCAGAAGCACACGAGAGGAAGGCTTGCTCCTCTAGCGGAGGTTCAGCCCGGCAGTGTCCCTCGGGCTGGCCCAGAGTAAGCTGCACCCTGCAAGGAAATGTGGTCATTGTTCTGGGATATACTTACTACTCTGACAGGTCTGCTGAGGTGTCACCTGCAAGAATTGCAGGTAAAGTTTCCTATTGGGGTTTTGCCTATTCGTTACCTGTATTGTGGGCAAATGTGCACGAGTGTGTGCAGTGGGGGCTGGGTAGTTGAACAGGTTCTTATTGAAAAGAAACAGTGTTGCCTCTTATGAGAGAAGTTTTAATCTGAAATGCATTTCAAAACTACGTAAGAATGTCAGGGAGACATGAGAAACTCGATCATCTGTCAACTCCACTCAATCCCAATTACAAGAAAAATAAACTGTAATGATATAATAGATCTTTTTTGTGTTACCTAAAGACTAACCAATATGAGTAGAGTGATAAGAATATGGCTATAAACACCCCTGGATTAGTTTTATGACCACGTGAGACAATGCTCACCCCATCTTCAGCCCCCCACCCCGGGTGGAAAGAGCCCCTGAGTCAGGACAAAGCTGGGTGTGGGTCACGGCCTCACCACTTGGATGAGCTGTCTGCCCCTGAGTGGAGCTCATGGAGCCTTTTCTTATGAGAGTGGTCTAAAGATTAGAGCTAATTTGGAAAGCACACAGTATGTACAGGCCTGTCACACAGTAGGCACTAAACAAACAGCAACTATTTACTGTTATTACTTGTTAAGAATAGCTTAGGGAAGAAAAGACTCTAATGGGAGACAAAAGCTGGCTTCACAGATTCCACAGATGATCTCAATGTACATTTTGATTTTGAAGGACGGCCGGGCCATTTGAAGACCACCTCCCAGAGCTTGGTGACCCAGCATCCCGCAATCTGCCCAGGCGGGTCCAGGCAGGCTGTCTAAGGCTGTCTGACTCAAACAGCAGTTGCTAGACCAAGGTGGTACAAGCTGCCGGGGCCAGGGGAACCCACAAACAATTCTGTCTGCTCAAACCCAACACCAGGCAAAGGGCCACGGCCATCGCCCTGAAGCAGAAGTCTGTGCTGCAGTTTTGGTGTGATCAAGAAGTAAGGGAACAGGAAAGTTAATCCAAGTTAATCCCTTGTATTACTAAAGGTAACAGATTTATCTTGTTTACAACAATTGTGCCACTTTTTCCATAAAGGGAATATGCGGTCATCTTTCAGCATGCAATGGTGACAGGGATTAGAATTGATACGATTCCATAATAATCATTGCAGACGAAATGTGGTCTCTCAGTTAACAGGTGTAATAGCGAAGGCCAACCTCACCTGGGGTCTTTTGGGGACCTAGGGAAGGCCTGCTCAGCAGGCTCTGCACTCACATGTTGAGCTGCACATTCACCAAAGTCACCCACCCAGCCAGACTTCACCAAAGGGTGCTACCCAGCTCAGAGTTTCAGACATCTGAGGGCCGTATTCTGTTTGCTCTAATCGGGTCAGCTAACGTGTCATAAACTGTCTGGGCGGAAGGCTGATCCAAGTAGAACACTAACAGAAGTGACAAACATTGTACGTGCTCATCTAAAACCTTGTTCAGGGGCATGTGAAGTAACACAGTTGTGGTGGCGAACAGTGACACCTGGACCTTTAATGACGGAAGGCCTCAAGCAATCTGCACTTGATTTTACGACCCACACACTCAAAGCTCTGAGGGGGAATCAACAGAAGTGTCAATTCATGCTCTTGTGCCAGATCCCAGATAATCCAGCTGTACATGTGTTTTGTGCCAGACTTGACCTCTGCGGTGAAAGCCAGATGAACACAGACAGGAATAATGGAGGTTTTAAAAAATGTTCAACAATTGATATTTTTAAAAAATTTCAAAGTGTTATATACCTCACTGCTTTGGTATCTTTAGGTAAGTTACTATCCAAGGAAAATTCTTCAAAAATAAAATATTGTCAGAAGCCACACTCCAGCATGGGATGAATTATTGTTTCTCAAATGCAATGAACTTCAAAAGAATAAGAATAAAAATCATTGAAGAGTTCTAAAATACCTTGTGACCCAGTGTGTACTCTGAAGAACACAGACAGCTGCTTGGCTGTGAAGACACTAGCTTGTGGCTGGCACAGGACTCAGGAAGAGAGGTGTGGCCGAGTGCTGAGGGGGATTCATGTCACTGGCCCATACTGATGGCCGTGGGAGCAAAACCAGTGTCAGAGAAAGCGTCTAGTCCCTCCATCCTAGAGACTACACATGGTGGGCCCAGACCCCTTCCTGCCACCCTCATGCCCCGTGTGCCCTCCCATTCCCCTCCCCAGTCCAGGGAAGACCCAGGGGGCAGGAAGACTCGCAGTTCTGGGTGTTTCGTCTGCCTGGTGAGAGCACATGAGGCTTTCCCATCCTGCCTCCTGGAGTCATTCTCCTCCCTTCCCTTCTCTTGCGCTGAAAAACAGGAGAAGGGACTAGCCGAGAGAATGATTTAAGAGGGACTCATGTGAAAGGACACCTGACATCATGGTCCCCAGTGAGATGATTCTGCAGCAGACATCCAACCTGAACAGTTGAAAGGACAAGTGGGGAGACACAGCGGGGCAAAGGGGGTGGCAGCCGCCTATGGCAGACCGTGGGAGCTTCCCATGGGTGAAGCGCCCTAAGTCCCCTTGCTAGGACCCTGTCCAAGAGGACAGTGTAAGCAAAGTGACCCCAGGAAGAAAAGGCTGTGAGTTACGCCATCAAGTGGCTGGACGGAGGAGAGCTGGCACTGGGTGTCCAACACCTGGGAGCCATATCACGCAAAGTTCTGGAGAATGTCCCCATGGTTACCACAGGAAGGCCAGCATCCGGATGTCTGTCATCTGGCAAGCACCCACCATCTGCCACAGGCACCAGAGCCACATCTACAGAGGGAGGAATGCCGCCATGACCAGTGACGTGGGAGGCACCTGTCTCTCCTTCCCACCCTGAAATAGGGCAAGAGATGGAGAATCAGACAAGGGGTCGGGTGAGGGTACCCTAGAGCTGGAGCACCTTCCTCTGCCTTTCCCCAAGGTGTAAGAGACAGGAAAGTGGCAAGACTGGGCCGTCCCTTCCCCTACTCCCAGGCCCTTAAGCCCAAAGAGGGCAAGTGATACATGGGAAGGGAAAAGATGAGATTTACAAGGGATACGGGACTGGGGCTTTACACTAGATGGTCCTGCATTTACTTTTAATTAATGAAAACAACTGGGATTCCATCAAAAATTTTTAATTTCATACTTTTTTTCTGAGGTTCTACTATGTGCCAGGCACTACTTTGGGCACCTGAGTGACAGTAACACCAAAGGACAAAACAGCAAGATCCCTGCCTCCCTGCCACCAGTGGGGAAGGGGGTTAGCACCGTTGACAACAGCGAGCAGAGGGAAATAAAACCGCTGAAGCTCTGCCACGTTCAGGCCGGTCCATAAACCCCTCGCAACAGCTGTCAAAGAGTAAAGAGCTTCTTTCTGAAAGTTTTGCTTTCAGGTAAAGCACTGCTTTCTGCCAAAGTGCCCGGAGACTGCAGAGTTACCTGAGGGGAGGGAGGAAAGGCTGAGGGACAGGTGACGAATAGAGCAATGTGCGTGTGCATGGAAATCGGAAGTTACTCTTAGGGACATCACCGTGGCTTTTCACAAGCTGAGACGGGATTGTAGTGCTGATAGTGTCTGGACCCAGTTATTCTGGGAAGGCTCTCCTGGGTGGGGAGGCAAACTGGTGACACCCGGCAGGAAACTATCAGTTTAGGGAAATGCTTAAGAGGCACTCAGGGTCAGAAAAAATACTGGAAAGATAAGAATTTAAAATCTGCTCTAAATTATACCAAGTCAAGCACTACCTTGTGTTCTAAATGGTTCCTTTCAGAAAGACACACTTACACAGTAAATAGGTCCACATTTATAAACAGCTCAAAATCTTTGAAAAGGCACCACAAACGTCCTCTTTCCTTTTCCCTTCCCCCTTTTTTCCTCCCTGCCTGGTTTCTTCTTTGACTCTCCCTTCCCAGGAAGGATTCTGTTCCTCACCACTGACCACAAAGTCATGTTTGAGAGTCATCTGGTGAGCTTCAGACTCATGAAGCCTGAAAGGGACAAGGACATTTGGGGGCCTTCGGAATCAGGACTGAATTCCACAGCAAGTCCTATTCCCCCATTCTCCTTCCTGAAGCGAATCATTGCCATTTTTCTCAAGACTTCCCTTTCTGGACTGCAGTGTCTCTTTCTGGTGAAATTGGTGTTTGCTTCCTTCATTGATTCCATCCGAGGTGCAGCTGGGCCTGGGCCAAACTTCATCTCCTTGGGCTAATAAAATTGGCCGGACTAGTGAGTCAGTGCAAAGCATATCCACAGCAGTGTCGCAAGAGGCTCCGGTGTCCCTGATGACTCTGGCTGACAGTTCTCTTTAACGGCAGATGATTACCCTGAGTAATCCTAAATGTTGTCTACCACAGCCTCGGTTCTGGGCTGTTTACAGGGGAGAGTGGTATAGACAATGGTAGTTATGTTTAAACGGCTGAGTGCTAAAAAAGATGACACTTCTACCTTGAACCTTCCAAGTGTCCAAAATGAGTTCGCCCCTAACACCGCCCGTGGGTCATGTCGGCCTACGGGGTGCAATGGCTCAGCACAGCCCCTGAGAGCAAACTCGGGGTGACCACCACGCACGCTTCATCAAGGAAACAAAAACGCCAGCAGAGCTCCAAGGCTTTAGTGTGGTTTCCGTAAAGTGCCTTTTCTTAATAAACTGGTAAGATTTCCGTCGAGGCTGCCTAATTCTTTTCAGACAACCAAGAGAACACTCTAGATTGAATTTTTTATGGGAACTGTGTAGCCTAATTGCGCCCAGCAGCCAGCATGCCGCATGCGGATCTTCATTCTCCGGGGATTTAGTGAGAGCAGCAAATCTACTATCCTTTCTCCGTGTTCCGACTAAATATATTGTCATCATGAATTGAGAATAATAATAATAAACTGACCCTGGTAAATGTAACCCCAGACAGGGTACGGGGTTGGATGTAAATATATGGGGCTGACATTAATAAAACTCTGTTTATCTCTAATATATGACAATAGTGTTTTATAGGAAAATTTCAATGTGTGGTGCAGAGAGCAGACATGCTGAACCCATTGACATTTAGCTAACAGAATGCTTAATAGTATTGCACTAGCCTAGGAAGGAAGAAAAATAGGAAAGAAATGCCAACCAGACAACTCCCTAGAGAATAATTCATTTTGGTTTTATGCGACATTAAATATCATTTCCTCTATCAAGGTTAGAACCTGTATTAGTCTTAACAAAGCAAATTCCGCACATGTGAAAACACCATAATGGTATGGCTTCTAGAGCAATTACCAGCCATTCTAGCAAAAACCAGACAGCCCACTGTGAATGGTGCCATTTTCCATTTCACCGTGCAGATGACCACGGGAGGGCCTCCAAGTCACAAGTGTCCGTGGCTTAGAAGCACTGTTTGGAACCTCCTCTTCTTGGCCAAGTCTAACTGCTAGCCGGACCTCACCTGGTCCATGGCTAGCATTAGCTCTTGTTCTGCACTGAAGCTCTGCGGATCTGAAAGCAGTTTCCCTCCTGCAGGATGTCCAGAGCCCTGGACCCTGGGTAAGCAACTGATTTGGATTCACAGGGCAAGGAGACTTCTCTCCAGCCCCATAAGTGACCAGAGTCTTCAGAGAATCTTCTTTCCCTTCCAGCCTATCACCCCATCTCCTTTTCCATCCTTTTTCCCCATCCCCCCTTTCCTATTTACCTTCCAGTTCTTCCTCTCCTTCCTATTTTCTTTCTCTTAAAACTGGCCATTAAGAGATGTCTTAGCATTTGCCCAATGTTTTAATGTCCTTCTCTTAATTTTAATTTTAAGGTGATTTGAACATTTTATATTTCCTTAAAAAAGAGCTTTTTTTAAAGAACTAAATTAAATTGATTTTTCATCGTCTGTAAACGTTAGATTTGGATATTTTGAACTTTTGTTATCCTTGACTTATTTTAAATATAAAAGTCTGTTTTTCTTTCTCTTTTTCTTTTTTCCCCCCTTTCTGTTTTAATGGCTCATTTTTGTTCTATATGCTTCAAATGGACACTCTAGTCAGGTCTCTGGGTTCTTTCTTTGTAGATTCCTGTTGCTCCCATAGATTCGCAAGTCCAGTGCTTCCGTCCTGAGTTCAACGTCTCATTTACCTAAACCTTTGACTGCATACGTGTATATAGGTCTGGAATGCGCCCAGGCACTCGGGTTCATCCTTCACCTAGACAATCTGCTTACATTCCAGAAGGGGAGACAGACAGTAAGGACGTAAAGAACAGATACAGAAGATAATCAGAGGTGATGAGAATTGCTACATGGAGTATGATGTGAGAGAAAAGCGGGAGGCCTGCATGACAAGGGTGGTCATAGAAGTCCGCTCAAATGGTTTTTAAAGGAGCCAGCTGTTCAAAGAGCCTGGAAAGGGAATTTCAGGGGAGGGAACTTCAAGCACTGAAGCCCTGAGGCAGAAAGGAGCACGGGTTTTCTAGGAACTCAAGAAGAGTGTGTGTGTGATGGACCCAGCAAAAGGGAAGAGAGTGACACAGGGCAAGGTGGCAGAGGGTGCAGGGACCAGAGCTGGAAAGATGCTTCTGAAGGACTTGGGTTTTATTCTAAAGGGTACGAAGAAGTCACTAAAGGGCTTTAAGCAGGGTAATGGCACGACTTGATTTTTAATATATTCCTTTTTCTATGTCACTCTAGGAGAATTTGAACTCCTGACTCCAGGTCCAGAGCACTTTCTATTCCATGCTCAAAACACAGCGACAAGCTGAACCTGCCCCCAAAATGAACACCTCTTGAAAGAAAATAGGCCCACCTGTGCCTTTATGACTTCAGAGAGGCTCGAAGCCATGCACTCAGCAGGACTCATGACAGATCCACCTAATTTCTAAAAATGAGGGGGACAGTTTCCTGCCTTTACTTGTTTGGCTTTTCTTTACATGGTCTCCTTAGAAATCACTAAGAATAATTTAAAATAATAAAATGTGAGCAAAAGTTTCCTGAAATATTTCAGTGAAATGACAAAGCAGTTATTTAAAAAAATTAAAAACAAATTAAGGAACACATAAGAAGAATGAGGAGAATGTATACCTAAGATCAGCGTATTTACTGCATTTTAGGTGGTAAGTCGAGAGGAAATAAAAAGAAATTTAACCTTCTTTGGGAACCAGTCAGTACTGCCGACCTTCCCTCCGTGCCTTTTATCTGACCCGCTCAGCCACGCATTCGCTCTGAACCCATTGTTCACAGGGAGCCCGGATCGCATGCCTCCCGCCTCTCCTTCTGCCACTTTTTCTTCTTTTCTCCCCTAAACGTGCACACAGCTACAACTGAAACAACTTTCGCAGAATGGTACTTAACTTTCAGATACACAGTTTTCCCGGTGTTTCTCTTTTAATGCATTTTGAAAGATAAACTCGGCATGACCCGCTAACGCGGCTTCACGGCCCAGCCTTCAAGCACAGTTCAACAGTTACTTCTTCTGTTACACCCACAGGGTGTATCGCCTTCAACCTGATACTTACACCAGAAATAAAGGTCATATATGCATTAAAAAACATGGCTTGTAACTTGTAATATGGATTTGTGTTTCACCAAACTCCCCGATGTTACTAAATTTGCTGAATTCCTTTTGAGTTGCTAAATTCTCCAAGTTCAGAGACAAGGAGTTTACACGAGGTACTGAAATCTCACTCTCCCTCCCCCAAATCATTCCAATAAAATCATATATTGTCTGCCACGGTTTCTTTATGCTATTGCTCCACTTCTGCCTGCCTGTCTGTCTGTCTTTTCTCTTCCGAGCCCAGCCCAACCATAGTCCTTGACTCAGAGCCCAGCTTTCCCTCCGAAAAGCCTCCCCAGCGCAGTGAGGCCGTAAGGGAGGTGCTGTCAGGTCACAGGGGTCTGTCTGCAGCTTCTCCCTGCGCCCAGGAGAACCTCCCCTGGCAGAGGCAGTGAGCTTTTCTGAGACCTTCAATAGGTGTAATTGTTGATTACATGAGAATCGTTTGAGCTCACTTAGGTTTTTCATCCATCCATCAGAGCTCAAATAACAGCTGAACAAAAGCAGGACTCACCCTCTCCAACACAGACACAGCTGAAGAACAAATGCTTAAGAAATGAGATTAATGTCCTCTGGGAGTACAAAGAGAGTAAAAGGATTTAATAAAGTTATTTTTAGGTTCTAAGTACCTAGATACTATGATAAAAAGAAACCTCAAAGAAAGAAAGACTCAATTGGAAAAATATGACACTCTCATTTGCAGTGGGTTATTTAAAGAATGATACTAAGCCTCATTGTAACCTCATGATACCAAAATTGGAAATAACAGATAATGCACTTAAAAAACATACTTTATTATAATCATTGCAATTAATCATTTGTGTAAGAAACTGACCTCCTCAGATGCTTGTTTACAATATTTTGTGAATTTAAAAATTTGTCATCTTCCTTCTTCCACCACTCCCGAATTGTACATGGCGTCAAGTCGTTTGCTGTGACGACAGATGCATAATTACCTGACTTTCAGAGGGCGGTTCATTCACATTCTGTCCCAACTATAAAGCCAAGAAGTCTCACACACTTATAGCTGGTGTGAAATTCACCAGGATTTAGGTTGTTTTGGCCAACTTAAATTGTTATACACAATTCGATTTCCCCTCAATACAGCTGGACAAAACTTCTGAGGAAATTAATGTTTCATTATCCCTGGAAGTCTATATAGTCCCAGAGAAAAATTTCTGCATTGTCATCAAAACTTTTGCAATCTCTTTGGTTGATTTTTGTAACAGGGTTCAGAACTCACAGTGCCCGAGAGTCTAGGAAAACCCCCACTAACCAGACTTGGGGGATGGAGAAGTGGAAGATGGCCATTAAGAGTTGTTTTGCATTTCTATGGCAACTTGGCCAGCTTCATAGTTATGTTAAAGAGCCGTGCCTGCCACTTGGGGCCAGGGAGATGGGCGTGGTTTAGCCTGTGATGTAGCAGGGCTTGCAGGCCTCCGGGAGAGCTCCCTCTGCCTCAGGACTTGGGAAGGAGAAGGGGAGTTGACCCTGTGGCTTGAAAGAGAGCAGCAAGAAGGTGGAAGTCAGCCAGCAGCTGTGCAGTTGACAGCGAGAAAGGAGGCCATGCGGCCTGGACTAACAAAGGACATGCTGCTGCTGTGACCGTGCCTGCTCCAGCTGACTGTGGAGCTGCAAAGGACTTCCTGCTGCACCTGGATTTTACCTGGACATTAAGACCTGTGTCTTTCCTGAGTTTCACCATGATCCAGAATAACATGGCACATGCTTTTCTGGGCTATTACGCAGAGGCTGATGACCATGTATTCTAGATCCTGCACAGATAAAGACATGGGGAACTTTGGGGGATGTTTTTGGCTTGTAGCTTGGTGGGGAGCAGGGGAAGTGCTGGGTCTCATGGGAACTGCTGGGTTTCATGGGAAAGGAGGGCTCCGAGCTGAGGTGCTCTAAGCTCTCCCAAGGTTGAAATATTGTAAATAAAGACCTTTTTCTACCAGCATTAATTGTTGGGTCATACACCAAGGCTTCATGGATGGGCTTCAGTCTGCTTGGTAACAGTTTCAAAGCAAAACCAATATGACCTTTTTATAGGAGAAGTGGATGGTCTAGGTTGGGGGAACTGAGGGAGAAGGGAAGGCCAGAGGTTGAAAGGACAGGTGTCTTGTATCTTGGAGAATGATGCAGGGGGTGAAGGGCTTCGTTCTTAGTAACGGTGTAACTGACTTGAGGGCAGGGCATCAATGTGGGTAAATTAGGTTTCCAGAGCACTGGAGATCCCTTGTAGTGGAAAGGACACCAAATTGGGAATGATTTAGATGTGAACTGGAAATACATCTTGGGTTTTGTCTCTAGCATATTAGCTTACTCCCTCAGTTTTTGTTAGCTCCCAAATGGCATATCCAGATGAGATGAGATGAAATTAAAAAAAAAAAAAAGACAACTGTGTTTAGAGAGCATTAGGAAAAAGATACTAATGCTGCCCTAGTTTTGTAACATTTTCTTGGCATATGAAATATGGAAAGCCAATTTACAAAGAGAAACATGTAATTTATGTATTCTCCACTCATTCTCAAAATGATTTGAAGCAGAAAATATGGAATTTATTTTATAGGGAGTGCCCCCTTGAACTCACTAAACACAAAAAATGCAATCTTCTATATTCATAAAGAGGCATAGTTTTATAAATATTTTTCCACGAAATCTTTCATTGTTAAAAAAGGTTTCAATCATAATACTAGATTTTTTTATTTGTTTTTTGGCCCCTTTCCCAAAACACAGTGGTACCTTTTCCAAAAGGCTGGGAAGCACATGCAACCCTGAGTGAAGAATTTCACCACACATTGCCAAAGTATGGAGAGCAGAAGTGGTGCGAAGTGCCATACTCTTTGCCAGCCTGGTCTGGGCTCAGCGTCCCTGGCACTTCTTGAGTCCTATCTTTATTGACTGGTCTTGCTCCCTGACATGAGCAGATGAACGTCTGACAGGCTGAACCAGAGGGAAAATCTGCTCTTCTCTCCCCGAGTTGGTCACGTCCAACTCCAAGCCTCACCCGCCTCCAATGGTCTGATGCAGATGGAAGTACTGCTTTGGACTCACTTGACAACGTGCGCCAGCTGAACTGGCCTGGCTCTGGTCTAAAGTCCACCGTGCCTGCTGTGCTGTGGCTTCTGCTAGTTAGTGGCCCTGCAGGGCTGTGAGAGGGTCCTCGGAGGATCACCATTCCCCCTTCCACAATAAAGGCACGAAGCACTGAAATGTCAGTGCAGCAGCACTGAGTGAACAAAAGCTTAGGTACCAGAAAGTACGGCACTCAAGCGATAAATAATTTTTAAGTACCTCCGATTAAGGGCCTCTGCAGAGTGTGCTACAAAGAATGTGAGTTACCGTCAAAACTCGCCACCTAGAAGGGAGAGACGATCTGGTACTAACTGCACAGAAGAAGATGTTTATTATGCCCGTGAAGCTTTTCACAAGCTGTCTCTTTCCGGACTGTCACTTTAAACCTAGATTTCCGTGTTTGTTCCAGATCCATGGCTACCTGGGAATTAGAGAAGTCAGTTTAAACTTATGAGAGGAGGAAGATTTTTTTTCTCTGAACAGCACAAATCCTCTCCAAAAGAGGTCTATATACTGAACTCTGTACTAAAATATGATTAATATGGTATATTTTACATGATATATGTGTATATTTTACCAGAATTAGAGAGAGAGAGAGACCCACAGTGGTTCTCCTTTGGGCAACAGGTCCGTACGCTCTCCTCATACCCACTGGTTCCCTCCCCTCAGCTCTTCATCCACTGTATCAGAGCAGAACCTCGAAGTCTACGCTTAGCCAGGTTTTTATTATCGTTATTTGTTTTTATTGTTAAACAAATTTAAACTTTCCCCCCAGCTTTACTGATGTATGAAAACTGCATATATTTGGGCTGTACAACATGTTTAAGAAGTGTATGATGTGGTGACTTAATATATGTGTACATTGTGAAATGATTACCATAACCAAGTCAATACACCTATCACCCCACATAATTATAGGAAACTAAAAAGCTTCTTTACAGCAAAGGAGATCATCCATAAAATGAAAGGCAAATGATGAAATAGAAGAACATATTGGTAAGCCACAAATCTAATAAGGGGTTAATATCCAAATTATACAAGGAACTCATACAACTCAAAAAAGCACAAAAACAAATAACCCAGTTAAAAAAAATGGGCAAGGGATCTGAATAGACACTTTTCCAAAGAAGATACACAAGTGGCCACAGGTACGTGAAAAGATGTTATCATTGCTAATTATTAGGCAAACGTGGCTCAAACCCGCAGCGAGCTGCCACCTCACACCTGCCGGCAGGGCTGTTATCACAAAGATAAGACACAGATGCTGGCGAGAGTCTGGAGAAAGGGGAACCTTCATGCGGTGTTTGTGGGAACGCAAGCTGGGGGAGGCATCCTAGAAAAGCGCACAGAGGTTCCTGAAGAAGTTAAAAATAGATAAACAAAAACTGTTTCTCAACACATACACGCAAATATAGCCTTCTTTAGAGAACCCACAAAATGGAAGCAAGATTCCCAAGGGTCGGGAATCTCATTGCTGCATTTTCTCTGTTCTTCTGGTCTTATTTCTAGAACAATTTTTTTAGGTAACTAACGGTAGAATCCACTAGTCCTGACTTTCTGGTCGCTGTGTCCATCAGAGAATCTGACATTCTGGCATCTGGACAGTGGAGTGGGGTGGGGTATTTTCTCTCTTGATTCTCTGAAACTATAACCTCAGAAACTGTAAAACTAAAGCCTATGGTAGGCCTTCTGTTAACGCAGAATTGGGAATAAGACAGCTCATATTTGGTAATCATTTGATGGCATAGTTTGAGCCTTTACCAGGAATGTGGAGACAAAATACATTGGCCCAATTTTTGGCTTTCCATTGATTATATTATAATAAAAAAGTTTCATTTTACACAGCACTTATTTTCAAGCTGTTTAATATGTTTTATACTGGACATCTGGATTAAAATAACATATTTGCACTTCCTCTGTACTTCATTTGGGTGGTGAGAGCACAAACAAAATGCCTCAATAACGGCGACTCAGAAACTCGGAAAACACATACGGTGGACCTTTGGCAGCTTTGTCCCAACCACTTCTTTCCCAGGATGACACGGCTGTGGGGTGCTGGCTGCACAGAGGCCTCCTCTCAAGGCACCCACTTATTTTTATGTCTTTTATTTTTAAATTTTCTTAATTTATTGATTTTAGAGAGAGAAGGAAGGGAGGAGGGGGAGAGAGAGAGAGAGAGAGAGAGAGAGAAACCGATTTTGTTATTATTTATGGATTCATTGGTTGATTCTCATATGTGCCCTGACTGGAGATTGAACCTGCAATTTTCCCACTTCAGGATGATGCTCTAACCAACTGAGCTACGCAGCCAGGGTTATTTTTATGTCTTTTGAAAAATAATCTGACCTTTATAGAGATCTGCTATGGTCTGAATGTTTGTGTCCCCTCAAAATTCACATGTTGAAATCTTAACCCCCCCCATGTGATGATATTAGGAATCGGGGCCTTTGGCAGGTGATTAGGTCATGAGTGTGAAGCCCTCATGATTAGGATTAATGCCTACAAGAGACCCGGGAGCTCTCCCTCACCCCTTCCCATGTGAGGTCACAGTGACAGGACAGCTGTCAAAGAGGAAGCGGGCCCTCCTCGGGCATGCACCATGATCTTGGAATTCTGAGCCTCAAAAATTTTGAGAACTAAATAGCTACCCACTCTATCATATTTTGTTTTAACAGCCTGAACAGACAAAGACATTATCTTTTCTGAATTTCTGAATTCCCTAATACAAAAAGGAGATAGTGTATTGGGTGCAATTCCCCCAAAATATGGGTAAGATTTTCTTGTCTTTCCTTTTTCTCTCTTTTTCTCCTTAATGAAGATAGGGAGGTTGTCTTAGTTTCAACTTCTTGATCCCTGCACCACAGACAGGAGACTGCAGTGCACCACTAAAATACAAGGGCCATGAGGCAGGGACTTTGTTTAGTTCCTTGTCGACTCGCCAGCTTTCAATAGTCAAGAACGCCTGTCGCCGACTGACTGAATGACTATGAATTTAAAATGGAAAGTTCAGCAACCTGAGGGCAACTCTGAGCTGGGATCTTCTGGGCTGGTCACTGATGCGCAGTGCTCTCGGAGCACCGTGGGTCAGGTCTTCCACCAGAGGGAGCAGGGGACACAGCGCAAAACCACAGGAGTGAAGAGGAAGTTCAGAAAGTCCTCAAGCACAGCAACAAAGAATTAAAATCAAAATCAAAGTAAAGAAGCATAAATCTGGAGGTCCAGGTAAATATATGCAATGACTAGATAAAGCTAAAACAGCCCTTCTTTTCCCTGCTGCTTACACGTGTGGGGCTTGTTAGCTAGGGGGACCGCCCTACCAGCTGCACCTGTCTCCTGGTTACTAAGTGGAGTTAGCCTTGGCACAGTGACGCTCATCTTAAGAGAAAAAAGGAGAATGAGCACAGCCAGGCCACTCTGAAATCCCCCACTGCCGTGCCCTGAAGTAGTTCTATTTGTGTCTCTGACTCCAGGGAAAGGACCAGTTAGAGGGGTTGTTTCTGGCCTGGCACAGGTGCCCATGATGACTTCATTCCGAACTCTGGGCTATGATTCTACCGAAGAACAAATAATTCCTCACAAAACCACCATCGAGTCACATAAATGGGAACCAAAGTTTAATATTCAAGGTCTCCACTTTCCTCTCCAGACAAACTTCAACCTAAAAATGCTAACAGTTTGAAGTATTGGGCATCAAAGCACAGAGCTGGCTTAAAAGCAGACTGTTCATCCTTTCTAAGGCTCTCAGCATCGATGAGAAGGCTCTGCACTGGACAGCGAGATGCAGGGGGACTCAGAAGGACCTCTGCAGGTGACCAGTTCACCTCCTGCATCACCATCCATAGATCATGGGGATCATGAGGCCAATTTCAAAGCCCTATACCATTTAAAAAGAAAGACAATCCAAAAGAAGATGCGTCATGATTACAAAAAAGAAAAAGAAAAGAGGCTCTCATCAAAGCAGTAAGACATTTCATTGAGCTAAGGAAGCTTTGGAGAGCGAATCACCCTTCCATGGCCGCTGAAACAAGCAAGTAATAACAGAAGCCACTCTCTCCTTCCTGAACAGTTGCACCCTATCAGACTCTAGGGGAAACCTGCCAGTCCACAGATAATCCAATTTAGGATGTTTTGGGGAGTCTACTGATGAAATGTGACTTCTAAGCAGAGTCACAAAACACAGCATCCCAGGGAATGAACCTAATACTATTTTAGGTTTGTTTTAAGATAATGATCAGAGCAAATAGGAAAGTACATGTAATTCAAGAAAGAAATCAAGCCAACAAATTCAAATGAACAACGATAAGTTTCTACAGGTCAACATACAGACGATCTCCTTGCATTGCCCAGTGCACCCGACGCAGTCCATCCCAAGTGGTCAACAGGGACTTACTAATTATGTATTTGAAAAAAATGAGGAAGAAGAAAACCAGAAACCTAGACCCTTTCTATAAAGTTACTCCTAGATCAGTGGATAGCAATTTTAGATACAGAAAGATACATAAATCGCAGCTATCAATCTGTTGAGAGTCTAAAATGCTTTGCAAAAGTTGGGGGATCCTGCAGATGGAGAAGGTGGCTACTACTTCCCTAGGCAGAAAGGCTTTCATGAAACACACATGTACTTTAAAAAATCCCTAAGAGAGAGGGAGAGGGGGACAGTGTATTAACTTTGGCGGGGGTGGGGGAACGCGGGCAGAGTGGGCTGGTCACACCACACAAGACCCAGGAAGAGGTTATCCCAAAGTCTGCAGAGAGATTTTTCTCTACATAATGGTGAAGAATGAGCCTTGTCAAATATTTCTGATTTTTCACTATGGGAAATGTTAACTATCACAACACTTCAGGCGTGCAGTGTGAATGGAAAAGAGGAAGGCACAGTGACTTCATGACAATGGTAAATCAAGTGCTCTCTCTGGCGGGAAAAATGTCATCAGCCTGTGAAGTGATCTAGCTGATGTCATTTTTGAAACAGAGGTAATATGTCTATTTGAATTCATGAGGAAAGCAATCAATTTTATTTTTGGCTGTCTCCTTTTTGCAGTCTAGGAAAATATTTATTGTACCTTTTAAAAGAAATAACATTCATTATACTTCCAAAAAAGTAAGTTCAAGTAGAGTGAATATTTGCAATGGCAAACACGAGAAACAGACGTTTGTTCTCAGGCTATGAAAAATTAACCTGAACCCCAGTCCTAAATGGAGCATAAGGTAAAAACAGCGTATCACTTCTGCTCACTCACACAGGTGGGTCCTGCCTTTGCTCTACCTCCAATTCAAGGTCAAGGAGAAAGTACTGAAGAGTCTGCAGCTACCTAATAACTAGCAGTCTAACAATAGATAGAATGTCCTCAAAGAGGATTTCTACTTAATTTACCAATTTTACTATTTTTCAGTCAGAACAACTGTGTTCTGGGAGAAAGAATTTCTTTTTTTGCATAGCATACATTCAGCGTAAGGCTGAAAAACAAAATCTCCTGTAACAAAACTCAGACAAAAGCAAGTAATTAATATGTTTATTCAAATAATCATGTTCATTTTTAATGATAGAAAAACTTACTGATTATATAGGATGTTTTGATGTATTTGTGAAATTATATAAAAATAGGTTATAAGACATGGAATATAATCTATTTATAAAATATAGATTTTTATAATGAGTATGCATAGGAAAATGAGTGGAAGGATATAAAATAAGGTGTTAGTAATGGATTATATTTTCAGTCATGTTTACTGAAGAATAATTTCCATGCAGCAAAATTCACTTTTTTTGTATAGAGCTCTATGAGTTTTGACAAATGCATGCAATCGTACAACCACCACCCCAATCAAGATACAGAACACATCCATCACTGCAGAGAGTCCCTGTGTGTCCATTGTGTCCACCCCTCTCCCCACCCCAGGCCCTGGACATCAGTGACCCCTTTTCTTTATCATACTGCCTGTTGCAGAATATCATGCAATGGAACCACACAGTAAGCAGCCCTTTGATTAACATTGCTTTTTCTAGAATATGGGATTATAGGTGATAATTTCTTTATTCTTATCTTGCCTTCCTGTATTTTCTAATTTTTCATTAAAAGCATAATTGCTTTTGCAATTTAAGAAAGAAAGTAAAGACTAACTGTGATCGGCCTTGTGGTAAGTAGATAAAGCCACGAGAGCACATATGAGAATTAATGTTGTGTGAGATATTAAATCGTGGAGTTACTTCCCCAAAGAGTTAACTCTGAGATGCAACAGAGAATCAGCAAGGGCTAGACAAAAGCCTAGTTGTGCTACCTACTGGCTGTGTGGCTTTGCGTAGGCTATTTATCATCTTTTAGTTGCAATGTCCTCATTTTTAAAATGGGGATTCCAATAATTCTCATAAAGTTGTTACAAGGATTAGATGAGATTATGCATGTAAGCTACCAGCACTTGCAAAAACTTCAGCACAAAAACTAATGTTTATAATTTATTTGACTAGTCTTATCGCTGTAACTACCATCATGAAGACTTTGGGTGGTGTTCTGCTGGGAAAGGACATTGTAGGCCCAAGAGAAGAGCCATGAGGGCAGGAATGGCAAAGTAGAGGCAGAAGGACGGGGTCCAGGTCACAGGCTCACACTTTAAATCCCAAAACTAAATTCTAGACGTTTCACTTTAGAAAATTTAAAACTTCTGGCTCTTCAAAAAACAAAGTTCTCATCACTTTTTTATGATTTCTGAGAAAATTCAAACACATGTGGTCTTCTTAGAATTTTAAAAGTGATGGCTCATTATTTAAGGCATCTTGAAAAATGTAGTATTAATGGTAAACACCAGCCACCCTTACAACTTCAATTCATATTTTCTCACTGTTTAGAACCCAGGGATCCATGAGTGAAAATGTTCGTTTGTATTTGTCCAACCCTCCCTCTGCCCACACGAATGGCCCACACCCCCTAACCTTTCTTCCACACAGCTCTAGGATATGAATTTAGGGGAAAGGAGAGCACCCAATGATAAAGCTAACATTCTAAACAAAAACATGACATTGCAGATCAGTGCAGAGCAAGACCCAGCAACCGCAGATGTTTCTCTCTCCAAGGGTTTTGACTGTCACAGACTCTGAGGTGAGAACGCCTTCCTAAAAAACAGTATGATCCACCTTTATCTTCCCAAGACTGTAAGACACGCCAGGAAGTGAGAGGGTTTGTCTCTACTGGGAAGCTCCCAAAAGTTTTGATTGAAATACAGCACCTCATTGAATTCTCACCCTCAGGATAAACTCGTCATTCATGAACCATTCCAGGCTTTGCATAAGGAATGGCAATTGAATTCAAAGCATGTCTGCTGTCTTTGGCCAAATACATACATGACACACATACACACACATATACACACATATATGTACATATACACATACACACATGCACAAATATTAAAAGCAGGACTACTGGCTTCATGCATTTTGGCCAGAAACAATTATGATCACATTACAGTTAAGTTCATATATGTGTGTATGTCTCTGTGGGTATGTATGTGTGTACATTAAGTATATGTACGTGTGTGTGTGTGTGTATACATAAAATAATCACAGAACATACATTATTGAGAAATATCACAGGCCAAGAAAGACCCAAGCCCACTCTATCACATGCTTGCTTAACAACAGGAGATGATTCCTTTGATGAGAAACTCTTACCATTTCCATGTCTTACCTATCATTTAAGGTGCAGTCCAAGTGCCACTTCTCCATGAAGGCTTTCCCAGTTTCTCTAGACCAGAAAGACCCTTCTCCTCTTGACCCTGGATTCATTATTCACATACATGTCTTGTTGCCACGATAAAACAAAAGGTTCCTTGAGAGTAGAGCCCATGGAAAATGAAAATTTGTTCCCCTTCCCCAGAGCCTAATATGGCACTTGGTACAAAATAGAGGATCAATATAATTTTTCAGAATGAAATGAGTTAATATTTTATTCTATTTTAATACAATCATCAATTTTTGTTCTCAGAAGAGACCAACAGTTGAACAGTCCAGAAACAATGACTTGGGGAATATGGCCTTGGTAATATTCTAATTTCCAACTCCTGACAATACTGGCTCGTCTCAAAGTATTGTTAATATTTCAGTGGACACATTGGATAGTCCACGTTCTCTGGGCCCAATTGCAGTAAAAGAAAAAGAATTTGTGTGTTGATGGTTTAAGAGGAAACTAGATTCCCATAGCAGAGAGTACTTAGATGGAAATTTATGAGAGAATCGAGAAATGATTTGACTTCCATGTGCTTGCAGGTAAACAGAGAACTTTCGGTTCAGATGCTAGCATACTAATCGCAGGTAGCTTCTAGTTCTAGTCAATTAAATGGCCTACATGAGAGATGAGTCAAAAGAGAGAGTAGGCATGTGTCGCCTTTTCCCAAATCAAGTGCCATGCTGGAGGGATAGCTTCCTCCCAATCTCTAATAAAGAATTATCCAGAAAGGCAGAGAGCTTTCAACAATATTCATGCCAACTTGGCATCCCTCTTCTTTTTGAAAGTGTCAAAAACTATGAAAGTTAGAGGAACACACAGGTGGCACCCTTCATCGCCCTGCTTCGAGACAAGTGTTGCAATGACATTCATCGACTACCTGAAAGTGTGACTTTGCCTGCCTTTGTTCACCCAGTCCTCGGAACAAGGTACCTTCCCAGTTAGCCCATTCTCCAGATGGCAATATTGAGGCTTATGTTGAAAAATTATGCATATCCTACAGCCCAAAGAGCAGAAACCATTCCTCAAGACAGAGCTTACTTCCTATAAGTTAATCTTTAAAAAAGTCCAATATTAAAATTTGGCAACTTATGGCCAGTGTTGGTCACTTCATTTTCTTTTTTTTTAAGTATTTTTAAATTTTTATTGTTATTCTGTTACAGTTGTGCCAATTTTTCCCCCATTGCCTTCCTCCACCCAGCTCACCCCCCACTCCCACAGTCAATCCCCACACTGTTGGCCATGTCCATGGGTCAGTCATACATGTTCTTTAACTAGTCCCTTCCCCTTCTTTCCACCCTTATCTCCTCTCCCTTCCCCTCTGGCTTCTGTCAGTCTGTTCCATGTTTCTGTGGGTCAGAAAACTATGGTACAGTTACACAATGGAATACTACACAGCAGAAAAAAAAGAGGTCAATTCATTTTCAGTAGACTCAAATAAACACAATCTGTGTTCTAACTGCTAAGGAATTTGGGAGAACTTATCTCCAAGTAATCATGGAATTTCCAGAAAATTCTGAATTTTACCTAGGGATTACTACTCTCTGAGAAAAGGATAACACAGGTTAAATTACACAAAAGTTGCAGCTCACCTGCATTCTTCTGTTGGTTTATGTTCCTTGGATTACTCCAGAGGAACCCTTCCATAAATGTACGCCATTTGGTCAACATGAGGGATATACCATTTCTAAAAGTGGTCTTTTCCTTCTTAAAGTTAAATTTCAAAAGCACTTATTAAGTACTTACTCAAAAAGCTGGGAGCTTTGCCCATACTATTCCACTGAATTTTTGCCACCTGATCAAATTTGTATTTTAACCCCCTTGAGGATCATTGATGTCCATACAGAGAGGTTAAGTTTCTTGGTTATGAGGTTAGTAAGAGGTGGAGCTGGAACCAAAACCCAGATGTCCCTAACTTTAAAACCCAGGCTTTTTCAGCTACCTCATATAACCACACTCCCCTGACCCTAAGCATTTCTGTGTTCTATACAGCTGAACTCAAAAGGTCAAGTTCGTCCAGATTGTTTTCAGGATACAATCATCTTCATCCTTAAATAATTCATCAAACTGAACCCAAAGTTGCAAATATTTTAACGAACAAATCATTATGTGAAACTAACCGAATTCTGATTCCAATGCCATTACTTAAGAGCCTCGGGAGAAACCACAAACAACTGTTGATTGTTTATCTTAGTCCTCAGCACACAACTGCCTCTTCTTTGACTGCCATTTTTACATTTCTCTTTGGACTTTTTTAGAAACAGATGGGCTAGTGACTGGAGTATTATCAGCGCCAATCTATGCAGCTGGAGAGTCCCAGAATTGCCGAAGTAGCAGTCTTCTGAATAATTTCCCCTGCCACAAACAACTGCTGCTTCTGCGGCGATAATCCCCTCAGTGGGCCTGCCGAGCATTCTTCCCATTCCAAGAGCCCCGGGTCAGTTTATTTTAAACCGGTGTCCTTTTGTATTTTGGCTAAGTAATGCTTCGGACACGCGGACCACCTGATCTTTACTTTGTCTTCCTGAAGGCAGATATACCAGATAATAATTGGGTTAAAGGACATTTTATCTTCAGCTGTCATTTAAAAAAAAAGAAAGAAAGAAGAGAAAATCAAGTTGGCAGGCAACTCAACTCCTTTTCTCCTGTTCACTGAGTACAGGGGCCTTCACATGTGGAGTGTCACACGGAACTGCGGACCTCATGACACAACCTCCTAAGACCCCTGAAAAGCCAACGTGCCGACCACAGAACCTGCTGGCCGTATCTCGGCCATGATGCCAGGTGTTCATAGCTCTCGGAGCTAAGACGTTTGTTGTTCTGAGGGCAGGTGGGAGAAATCTAGATCTCTGGCTAAATATTTTCTTTTCCATTTGAATGTTTTGCAACCATAAAGTACCCTCCTGATGAAATGGGAACTGACAATATTTAGAAACAACTGAAGTCCCGATATACAAAATAATACCCAACTGGTCATCCATAGGACAAGACTTGTTTTTTTTTTCAGATAATCTCCTTCCCCCGATGGCAAAGACTGAGCCAAAAAGCCAAATAAATAGAAACAAACAAATAAATAAATAAACCTATCAGATTTTTATTAAAGTTATACTAACTGTATAACTCTGAAGAAACTAGTTAGTTTTTAGTGACGGCAAAACTATATTAACACATTTTCTATTTTTCGAGTGCACCATTTTTGTAACAGCTTTATTGAGATATAATCCAATACATACCAACTAATTCAGCCTTTTAAAGTTCAGTGGCTGTTAGTATAGTCACAGAATTGTGCGGCCATCATGAGTCACTAATGTTAGGACATTCTCATCACCTCCAAAACATATGCATCAGCAGTCACTCCCTGTTCGCTCTCCCTAGCCCCTAACAATCACTAATCGGCTTTCTGCCTACATAGATTGGCCTGTTATGGATATTTCATATGAATGGAATGGTGCAATATCTGGTTTTGTATCTGGCTTCTTTCATTTAGAATAAGGTTTTCAAGGTTTATCCTTGCTATAGTGTAGGATATCAGTACTTTATTCCTTTTAATGGCCAAATAACATTTTTCTGTGTGAATGTAGATCTCTTCGCCCATCATCAGCTGACGAATATTCGTTTTCACTTTCTGGCTACTATGAGTAATGCTGCTGTGAATATTGTGTACAAGTTTTTCGCACAGATATATGTCAAGCATCTCATTTTTAGTGAAAATCTCAATCTTTGGCAAAGAAAGAAAGGTAGGTTATTTTATGTCATGAGCCGAAAGGTTTTAGCGGTAAGCACTGTGAGAAATCAGGATAGGTAGGTGCGGCCCTAGTAAGCCAGGTGTGGGAATACCACAGCAAGGCCCATCCCCTGCCCTGACCCCGCCTCCTCCTGCACAGCAGCAACAGCAGGGATGCCTCTCCGGATGTCCCCTACACTGCCACTGAGGTCACAGGCCCCTCTACCTCAATGGCACAGGGCAGAGGGTGAGCAATGCTTGCCCACCCCACCCACAACCCTCAAAACCCACCCTCACTTCCTGGATTGTGAAGTGGAGAGGGATGCTTGAAACCAAACCCTGATGACCTTCTTCTGCAACAGAGACTAATGAGGATTAAAATGACCTCAGAAATGCATTCTCACTGATGACTGAAACAGGTCAATAAGCAAATCAGACTTTTATTATCTGCTCCCTTCCCCTGCGATGCCCATCTAAATGAAAGGGTTCACTCAAGTAAGCAGACAAGTTTATAAAATAACTCAACCTATTTTATGAAAATATCACTCGCAGAAAAGGACCTACACAGTTAAAATGTACTTTTTGTTTTTATGTTGATTAAAAATCAAGAGCATTTTCCAAGTATCTAAAGTACTAGCCAAAGAGGTTATACATTAACTTCTTCACCCTCAAGTAAAATAATATTACAGGACACAAGTGCACAAGACTTAATCGATTCCAACACTAGAAGTTGAAAAGATCGGTAATTACGAGGCTATGTAGCACAAAGAAATGTTTTGCATCCTCCAAATTACCAGAGGTGGTTTGCTAACCCGAGCCTGCAGACAGTGAGCAATCCCCTCCCAGTTCAGCTTTGTTCTCATAAGAAAGGACTGCAACCACGCTGAAAGGCAGCCAGGCCCAATGGTAGGTACCACAGTCATCCCCTGTGTCTTTTCACAATTGGGTCTATATTTCCTTTTTTAAGGGATACATAAATCACATATAGCCAATTTCTAATGCACTATGCTCATTCACACACACACATCACTGTGGTTATTTCCATTAGCAAAATTACAGCATCCAAACTTCTTGTAATTAAAAAAAAAAAAAGGTACAGAAGCAGCATTGGATTTTATGTGTCTAAACTACTAACCCTTTAAGTAAAATAGTATAAATCACTGTTGTCTTCTCCTCACTCCTGCAAACAAAGGAGGTTCCCCCAGCTCTCCTCCCGCCCTCCACTGGGAGACAAAACAAAACAAACAAAAATCCACACGGCCACGGAACCCACCCCCAAAAGACACTGGATGGAGTACCGGGTTCGAGTTCAGACAACCGGAAAGAAAAGAGATCAGAAGGGGAAATAGGTGCACACATGACAACCCAAGAAAGGTCTAGCTCAGGGGTCAGCAAAAATTGGTTCTTGAGCCACATCCGCCCGTGGCCTTCATTTATAAGGCTTTCAAGCTACAATAAAATTAAATTATTGTAAAAATAAAACATTTCAATGATTGGAAGAAAGTAAAAAATGTTTCATGACATATAAAAACTACATAAAAATCTAATTTCAGTGTCTACAGATAAAGTTTTATTGGAGCACATCCCTACTCACTCATCGACATATTGTGCAGGGTTATTTTCAGGCAACAAAGGCAGAACTGAGTAGTCATGGCTGAGACCAGACAGCCTGCAAAGCCCAAACGAATTATTATCAAGCCCTTTATTAAAAAAAAAAGCAGCACGCAAACCCCTAGTTTAACGTAGCCGAAGCAGGCTGTAAACCACCCCTTGTCACTGGGTGGGAGGGTGGGAAGGAGGTGCATTTGCGAAGAGAGGAACCTCAGATGGGATGTCTGTCCCACAAGAGCACAAAAAATATCAGGCACACCAAGTTTACTGGGAAGGGGGTTTTCGCCAACAAACGACTTGTCTCTTCTTATAAATTTGTTTCAAGCAGCACGGCTTATCGGTGAACACAAGAACACATTAGTTTCCCACAGATTAGCATTTAGTACAATTATCTACAAAAGGGACAAAGAATCCATTTACATTTCAAATCTTCTTCACTCCATTTAGCCTGGAAGTTTTTTTCAAGTAAAAAACACATACAGGAACACTAGATAACTACTTCTTATCAACACGGACGCCATTTTTAATCCACCCTTTAATAATGTTGCCTTTGTGTGAAGGCGGAGGAGAGAGGCAACCAGGGAAATGGAATAACTAATGAATAGAAATTGGAAGCCTGCAAGCTCGCTGACAATAGCCAAAGTGTTATAATGTCAAAGTTTCATTAATTGGATGTGTTAATCAACCACTCCCTATGTACTCACATTTCCTTAACTCTATCCTGTACTTTAAAAAGAACATAAGACACTGTGTCTTTTGCCTAATTCAAAAGTGATATGTAAAAATATGTCTGTAACCAAATTTCATAATCTACACATCACCCAGTTTATTTTGTGTATAATAATCAAGCAGATACGTTTCAGTTCTTATGAAGGAATAAAGGAAATAGGCAAAATACAAGCTTTTAAATACTTTCAAATTCTAGAGTGTGATTTAGAACTTTTAATAGTTGATGTTGTCTTAAATCTCGCTCCAAAGGTTTTTGCTGCATTCTTCACCTTCCCCATAAAGATGCTAGGCTGTAGTTTGTTTTTAGTGGGTCATTTACACTCAGTAGTAGAAATGATGGTCTTCTGATTTTTAACAGAAATTTGCTTGCATCAAAACTCCTCACATAGAACAGACTTATAGCAGCCAGGGGAGGGGTGATAACGGTGGAAAGAAGGGGAAGGGACTAGTCAAAGAGCATGTATGAATGACCCACGGACATGGACAACAGTGTGGGGACTGTCTGTGGGCGTGAGGTAGGTGGGGTGGGGGGAGGAAAACAAAGGGGGAGAAATGGGAATAACTGTAATAGAATAACAATAAAAAAAAATCTTCAATTCTTTTAAATTTTTTTAAATTGTTCAAAGTAAATACCAAGCTGCAGAGATGCACAGATGGCTAGGGAACCTATGGGAAGCCCAGATGGCCTATGTATCAACAAGCCCACAAGCCAGTCATCCCGTTGGTGGCTTCCAATCAGACAGTGGCTAGAAATAAGATCTTCTGCATGCCAGCTGAGGTGTTTGGGCTAGAAAGATGCTGACTGAAGACACCCAGATCTCACACCTCACTGTCTGCAGCAAATTTGATTTCAAGTTTCATACAGATTGAAATGGCCCACTTCCTTTGTAGTTGTTATAGTTCAACCATGCTTCTTAGACACATACGTGTTGTGTATAAAAAACACGTGTGCCCTGATAGGCCCTCAAAAACTGGATTACAACTCCTAACTTTTCTTAATACAATCCCTATCACATTTCTAATCTATATTTCATGAAAAAAATCTTGAAAATTTAAATACAGAGGAATAATATGACTAAGAAAACTTTTCATATGACTAAAAAATGCAATTATTATTTCCAACATTATACAAGAGTAGAATTTATTACAAAATTCTGAACAAATAATGAACTTGCAGAATTAGAAAATAACCACATTTCCTTTCATTTTTATGAGGTACTAATCTATACTTAGGTAAAAACAAAAACAAACACACTAGTGTTCTTAATCAATTTGTAGAAAAGACTAATTGAACACCATGTAAACAGGCTAAGGTGAAATCCCCAATGTTTGAAAATCAGCTTATTTATGTTGTCAAATAATACAAATTATTTAGGAGACATATCCTGGAAAACAGCAAATCAGAATTTATTACGTTGTATAACCCTGTGGGCCTCAGTTTGCCAATGGGGAAAATAATCTCAAAGCATAGATTAAGAGAACAAAATAAGTTAATACCCTAAAGTTGCACATTGTAAATACTCAATGGTGTTAACTATCAGTATTTAATTATTCCTAAAGTTTCCATCACATTTTCTTCCAAAGAATTTTACTGTTTTTGACAAATAGAAAATAAATGGTTCATTCAATGATCATAAATGCAGGCAAACAAAGTGGAGGAAATAGGTAATCAGAAAGAAAGGGGTGAGGAGGAAACAAGGGAAAGTGCGACGCTAGGCTTTATAGTGAAGAAACAACACAAGGCGACCATAATTTAGAGCAGGTCGTACAGAAGCAAGAAGGGGAGCACGAAACTAACGAAGGAAAATGATGTCATTAAAAACAGGGTCCTACCTTTAGCAGTGCTACCAACTAATGTGAGAATTCAAGCCATTGTGGAAGAATCTGCTGGCTCTTTCATAGTTCATGTTAAAGCTTTAAAAACAACTATTAAAACTTCCTGGCACTGCCATGACAGCAGAGACCAAAGGAACTCTGGGATGGTCACCAAAGAATGCTCTAGAAGTAGGTGACTGTGCCTAGATGTAGCAATTACCTTGAGCTGTTTCCAGGTCAAAGGCAAACTTGGTAATTTTTTTCTTAAATCTCCCAAGAAAGTATGGGCTTACTCCTTCAGGGACAACCTGAGCTGCATTCTCCCAATGTAAATACAATCAGTCTCCTTTGTGGGACAAGAGAACAAGACAGAAAAAGGGGAAGTGATCTCTTTCGACACATTTCCTTTTTTCACCTGGAAGCCGTGTGAAAGACCAGTGCACCCTCCCAGGATGAGTTTAGGGACTGACATGACAGCAGAGGGGCACTGCTAGGGAACTTCTACTAGTCTCAAAATTCAGAGTGGCAGGCTCTGGTTGTTGAGGAGGTGGGCCATTTCCATGAACAACATGTCAAATTCTTAGTTCTCAAAAAATATAGTGGTTCCCTCTTATCCTTGGTTTTGTTTCCATAGTTTTAGTTACCCATAGTCGACTGTGGTCTGAAAACAGTAAGTGGAAAATTCCAGAAACAAACAATTCGTAAATTGTAAATTGTGCAGTGTTTTGCATAGCACCATCCTGCTCCGTCCCGCCTAGATGAAAGTCTTCCCTTTGTCCAGCAGCTCCACGCGGTGCACTTGCCAGCGTGTCAGCCACTTAGTAGCCATCTCAGGGGTCAGCCTGACTGTCATGACATCACAGGGCCTCTGCCCAAGTAGCCCTTATTTTGTTTAGCAGTGGCCCCAGAGCACAAGAGTAGGGATGCGGGCAATTCGGCTATGCCACAGAGAAGCCATAAAGAGCTTTTATTGTATTATTACTTGTCGTTAATCTTTTACTGTGCCCACTCTAGAATATGCACGTATAAAGAAACAGTGTAAACAAGAGTAGGCAAAAGTAGGTCTATGGTGTGAGTGTGCAAAATGCAGAGCTTATTCTTGTATTATTATTTATTAATCATTATATTATTTTCCATACAAACAACTGTGAACCTACTTTTGCCCACCCCCAAATAGGGTATATAGGGTTCAGTACTATCCGAAGTTTCAGGCATCCCCTGGGAGTCTTATTCCCTGTGGACAGGGGAGTACTACTATAAAATCACTTGCAGGAAGGTCCTGTAACCAGGCAGAGGACCTAGTGCTTTCACTCTTTGCTGATGTGGGTTTGGGTGGCCATTTGCTTCTTCTGCTGCTCATCTTTTTCAATTCCTTTTGGCCTTTCTGGCTTGTTTGTTTGTTCATTCAGATTGCTTTGTTGGTCCGTTGAAGAGGTTATTATAAACAGAATTAATTTAGTTTCTGTTATAGGAAAGCATATGGTGAATGTGACTAGGCAATAGTTATCTACAGCCATGCAGTAAAGAACTCAAGAGAAACAAATTAAATTGGGGTGCCCACCCACTTCAGAGCAGACAATGGATTTATTTTACTCAACACCCTCCCGTGTTCTCATTATGCTTTCTAGTATTCGTCTTTCAGATTTCTCTAAGGTCTTACGTATCCTCTCTTGTTGGACACCCCATGAGGCAGCATAATACAGTAGTGAAGGTCATGGACTCTAGCCCTGGCCTGTGTGGCTCAGTTGGTTGGAGTGTTGTCCTGTGGACCACAAGGCTGTGGGTTTGATTCCCAGCCAGGGTTCATACCCAGGTTGCAAGTTTGATCCATGGTCGGGGCCTGTCAAGAAGTCAGCCAATCGATGCCTCTCTCTCTCTCTCTCTCTCTCTCCCTCCCTCCCTCCCCCATCCTCTCTCTCTAAAAGCGATGACAAATGTCCTTGGGTCAGGACAGAAAAAAAAGAAAAGAAAAGATCATCAACTCCGCAATCAATTACTTAGTTTTGCCTCTAAGCTCCACTAAATAAATGTGATTTGGGGGAAATTAGTATCTCTGGGTCTCAGTTTTCTTATCAGAAAAAAATAGGAGGGAAATAATAATGCCTACCTTCTAGAGTTATTTTGAATATTGATGAATTAATATTTGTAATGTGCTTGGAAATATGCCTACAGGTATTTGCTAGTGTCATGGCAGATATGTTGGGAAGGGAAGAAACTTGCATAATGTTTTTTCTAAACAATGGTCCTGTTCAGTGATTTTCATTATCTTCAGAAACCTGTTGACTGTCTAATCTAGATCTCCAATGTCATCATCATGCCCCCATACTTGGGATTCCCAAGCCCAGTTGCTTCCCCAATATACATCCCTAAAATTATCATGAGCCCTTCAGTCCCAACAGATTAACTCAAATTAGAATGCACTGTATTCCCTCTCATCTCAGGCCCTTTGCTCTACTCCAATTCTTCAAATGACTATCATTTTTCTGGTTTCAGATCCTCAAGGAAGCCCCATCTGACCACCCTAATTGTACAGGCCTCCATCCCCTACTCTCCCTTCTGCAAATTGTTCAGTATCTCAGTGTTCTGCTGTAGTTTCTTCACAGCCCTAATCACTGTATCTGAGATGATCTTTCTCATTCATTTGTTTACGTGTCGATTACATATCCCTTACACTAAAATAAAGCTCTATAAACAGGTGCCTTGTTTTGTTCGCTGCTGCATCCTTGGAACTTAGAACAATATCTGGCACTTCATACAGGCCCACTGTTTATTAAATGAAATATGTTTAGTAAATCCTTTGTCATGAATTTCACGACATTGAGTGGATTTCAGAAAATTTTGCACTCATATTTTCTTAAGAAATGATTTCATCAGTTATGTTTAAAATCAAAAGCTTTGGGCTTCTAGCCAAGATGGAGGAGTAGGTAGATACACTTTACTTCCTTGTACAAAAGAAGGATAATAACCAATTTAAAAACAGAAAACAACCAGAACAGACAGAAAATCAAACTGTATGGAAGTCTGACAACCAAGGAGTTAAAGAAACATTCATCCAGACTAGTAGGAGAGGTAGAGACAGGCCAGGACAGTGAGGATGTGCGACAAGGTGGTAGCTGGCATACTGAGGCAGGCGAGGCAGTGGCTGGCGAACTGGAATATGCCACATTCAAGTGCAGATAAGCTAGAAGGAACAACTGGGGAGAGAGACAAACTGCACAACCCAGGATTCCCGCGCAGGATACTAAAGCCTCAAAACCTCTAGCTGTAAAAATCTATGGGGGATGCAGCAGTGGGAGAAACTCCCAGTCTCACAGGAGAGTCTGTTGGGGGTACCCACAGGATCCTAGAACATACCCAAGCCCACCTACCAGGGAATCTGCACCTGAGAGGGCACAACCCATTTGTGGAAAGTGAGGGAAGTGACTAAAAGTGGGGTGAGAGCCAAGCAAAAGACATTGTTCCCTCTCTAATTCCTCCCCCATGGACAGCACCACAACACAGTGATGTGAGTTGCCCTGCCCTGGTAAATACCTAAGCCTCCACCCTTTACAACATAACAGGTACACCAAGACAAAGGAATATGGCCCAAATGAAAGAGCAGATCAAAACTCCAGAAAAACAACTAAGAGATGAGGAGATAACCAACTTATCAGATGCAGAGTTCAAAACACTGGTAATTAGGATGCTCACAGAAATGATTGAGTACAGCTATAAAATAGAGGAAGAAGTGAAGGCTATGAAAAGTGAAATAAAGAAAAAAATATATAGGGAACCAACAGTGAAGGGAAGGAAACCAGGACTCAAATCAACTATTTGGAACAGGAGGAAGAAATAAACACCCAACCAGAACAGAATGAAGAAACAAGGATTCAAAAAAATGAGGAGAGGCTTAGGAACCTCCAGGATGTCTTTAAACATTCCAACATCCGAATCATAGGGGTACCAGAAGGAGAAGAGGAAGAGCAACAAATTGAAAACTTATTTGAAAAAATAATGAACAAAAACTTCCCCAGTCTGACAAAGGAAATAGACATGCAAGCCCAGGAAGCTCAGAGAGTCCCAAAGAAGATGAATCCAAGGAGAAACACATCAAGGCACATCATAATTAAATTACTCAAGATTAAAGATAAGGAGAGAATCTTAAAAGCAGTAAGAGAAAAGGAGACAGTTACCTACAAAGGAGTTCTCATATGACTATATACTGATTTCAAAAGAAACCTTACAGTCAAGAAGGGGCTGGGAAGAAGTATTCGAAGTGCTGAAAAGCAATGACTTACAACCTCGATTACTCTATCCAGCAAAGCTATCATTTAGAATGGGAGGGCAAATAAAGTGCTTCCCAGATAAGGTCAAGTTAAAGGAGTTCATCATCACCCAGTCCTTACTATATAAAATGTTAAAGGGACTTATCTAGGAAAAAGAAGATCAAAAATAGGAACAGTAAAATGACAACAAACTCACAACTATCAACAACTGAACCCCAAAAAACAAAAACAAACTAAGCAAACAACTAGAACAGGAACAGAATCACAGAAATGGAAATCACATGAAGGGGTTATCAGTGGGGAGGGGAAGGGGGACAATGAGGGGAAAAAGTATAGGGAATAAGAAGCATAAATGGTAGGCACATAGACAGGTAGAGGTTAAGAAAAGTATAGGAAAAGCCAGAGAGCTTATATAGACGACCCATGAACATGAACTAAGTGGGGGGTGGGGGGAATGCTGGAGAGAAGGGGGTCAGGGAAGAGGAGGATAAAGGGGAGGAAGAAATGGGACAACTGTAATATCATAATCAATAAAATATAGTTCAAAAAATAAATAAAATCTTAAAAAATAACATCAACAGCCTTGACACATTGTAGGATAAGCCTCAGCTATCTGAAATACTTGGATATGTGGAAAGCCCCATTTCCTCTGAAACAGGAGGTAAATAAACTCTCCCATAGTTTACTTGTACACTTAATATAGAAGCTTATACAAGTTTGACATGATTGCATCTGGATGATAGCAATCCTACTGTGGTTTTTGATGGTTATGTCAAAATAAATGCCCATAAACGTCCATAAGTGTAAATGTGAACAAACCAAGTCCCTCTCTGTGCCCTGGATTTGAGTTTTGATGCTGTGACCTTTGACCAACTTACAAGCATATCAAAGTTTTCTGGCTCTTGATTACCTGTGTTCCTTAAAGCGTAGCCATGAATATTTTTGTTAGCAACCGCTGGCATGGCCTGACACACAACACAAATATCAAACTGGTAATAGCTCAAGAACAAGCAATCATCTATCACAAGATTACCAGGAGGTATGGCCCCTGGCACCACCGCCCTCTATGTCCCTTTGTCTTGTCAATCATTAGTACCTGAGTTATACTATAAAAGTAAAGTAAGTACTGTAATGGTGGTCTGGTAGCGGAGAATAATCTGCACAAAATTGCTGGGTTGTCTCTTCCGCTCTGACCCCATCTTCCAGTAAATTACCCTGTAACAAATTCTGTTATATCCTATGGACTTACCTCCTTTGTCTTTCAATGTGAAGGTATCTTCTTGTTACGGTAGCCTTATACCTTTGCCCCACCATGGGACACAAGTAAATTTATTTTGACATAAATGCCTCCTGTCATTTAAGGAAATACTAGATTGTTTTCACTAGTAGCTATCTAAAATGTATTCTAAAAAGTACAGCTGCTAGCCTAAGGACAAAGAGTAAAAACAAGACCAATTCACCCCTTAGCCAGTTTCTACAAATGAACAGTTGATATGCTAATAGCTTCTAATGAAACTGGCAGTCACCTGACAGGTAACCAGATCACTCAGCTAACAGAAGAACATATTTGCAGACTCCTAATATGATGATCACTCTTTATATTAACCAGGGGACTGTATTCACTTCAGTTGAACTCAACAAATATTTGCTGAATTTCTACCTTGTGTTTCATCTCTAAGTTAAGTCCTGGACAGAACACAATAAGTAAGAGACAGAACCTGATCTCAGTTAATGTCTGTGCAGGTCCCTGGCGTACTGCAGATGTTCAGTAAACTATACTGAATCCACTGAAGCAGAAGACAACATTAAGTAAGAGAACATTAGAGAGATATACAATGTGCTCTGTGGTTTGCAGCTAGGAAGAGTAGAAAAGAACCTGGGATTTGGACTCACAGTGAGCCATCCTAGAATCCATTGCTGATGCTTCCTAACTGTGTGATCTTCTGCAAACTTCTTAACCCATCAGGCTCAATTTGATCCCGTGTAAAATGGAGACAAAAAGTCCTCTACCTTGAAGGACCTGCCATTGAAGCACTAAATATACTCTCTGTAAGGCACTAGACTTAGTACAGGGCAGGGGTTTAACAAGCAGCATAAAGATGCAGCATGACGGGGAGTAGGACATGCTCTGAAAGAAATCTGTGACAGGAGAGGCAGGTAAAGGCAGTCCAAGTACAGAGAGCACTGTAAGCAGAGCCTGGAAAAATATGCAGGGAGTGTCTATGCAGCAGTTGGTCAGTCACTCTGCTGGTGACATTAGAACGGCTGAAGAAACAAGAAAAGAGAATAAAATGTAAGACATGAGCATGGGCTTAGGGCTTTGAACTCCAGGCCCAGAAATTTATCAAAACTGAGAGGGATGAAAACTTCAGAAAAAGCATAGACCTGGAAGGGACCTGAGGGTTGATCTAATATAATGGCCTCAGTTTTAAAGATGAGGAAACTGGTACTCATAATGCACAGGAAACATGGTCAGGATTTCAGGAAGATTGGTAGCAGTGTCCAGACGGGAATTCACGCCTCCTTACTGTTTACCAGCACTTGTCCCCCAATGCCACAAAAAAAGTGTGTGTGTGTACCAAAATAAGGCATGGCATACACACACATACACGCATCCATCATGCTTATTTAGAAATACCCAGCAGCATATATATTGTGGTGCAGAGAAGCAGACAGTCCCTGAGAGCTTCCTGAGCTTCTCCCTCTCTCCCCAGAACTGGCAGAATCTCTCCCTCTTTGGTTCCTTACTCAATTCTCAGATCTACTCAACCCCACCCCCACCCGCACCCCCATTGCCCATCAATCTTATTATCATTCCTCAAAGTTAAATAATACTATAAAGAAGCAAAGAGACAAATTCAGAATGAGCTGCTTCCTACAGGACAGTTGTGAACAGCTTGACAAATCAATGGCATAAAAAATAAAAAGCAGGTTCTGCCCTAGAGTGAGAGAGAGAATGAGACGTCCCAACCAAATGTCGCCTGTGACCCTTGTTTGGCCCTTGACTTTTCTTTTTTTTCCTTTTTTAATCAAATTTTTAATATATGAAACCTGAATCCTGTCAGTGACATATACAACTGACATCAGTTTTATTTAGGTCAAATTGTAGCTAAATTCATTTTTAAATTCACAGCTCCAAGCTGCTGAACCAGCTCTCTGTACCTTGATAACCTTTCTTCCCAGTGAGATGAGTCTACTGTAACAACCTCTGCTAATTCCATCATAGTATTTATCACATTGTATTTTAATTACCAGTCTATCAGTCGCCCATTAGAGTGGGGTTCCTTGAGAGCAGAGGCCCTTGACTTAAAAAAACAAAAGGCAGCTGTGAAGGACAGTTGTGGGATGGAGGAAGGCAAATAAGGACCAGACATTAGATGACACCAAGGAACACTGTTAATGTGTGATGGGAAGGAGGCGTGGTACCTGCGATCCCTACTAAAGTGTGTAGGACTGAAATTATGAGATCTCTGAGATTTGCGTTAAAGTATTTCAGGCAAATAATGAGGGCGGATGAAGCAGGCAGGGTGAATGTTTGACTGTACCCATTACCTAGATTCAACAGTTATCAAACATTTACCCTGCCTGCTTCATCTGCCCTCATTATGGGCATTCATGGTGTTATTCTACTTTTGAGTGTGTTTTAACTTTTCTTGAGGAAAAGTGAGGTTTTATTTCTCCCCAAAACAAAACCCTTCAAGAAACAAAAACAACCTTAACTATACTCTCCCTTTCAAAGCTGTTCCTCTCTCACATCCCATTCACGGACATTCCGGTTCAGCTGACTGCACTGAGCCTTCAGGGTGCCTCCTAGTCCCTCGTCTGGTCTCACCCTCCTTCATCTCTCTGGTTTTTCTCACTACACCCATGTCTTCAATGACTATCTGGAAATGCACCCTTAGCCCCAGCCTCAACCGCTGAGCTGAGCTGCAGTTGGCATTTCCAATTACCCACTGTACACCTCCACCTGAATACAAGGCCCACTCCTGTGTGCCTATTCACCAAGCGGGAACAACCACCCACCCAGCTCCAGCAGTTACCCCTCCTTATTCCACGTCTTAGGTAAGGGTGCCGCCACCATTTCCCTGGAAGAGAAACCGCCCACTGTCATCAATTCCACCCTGCCCCTTTTCCCCACTTCTATCTGATGACACATTTTATTGACTCTATTTCAGAGAGGTGTCTTGAATTCACTCCTGTCTCAGTACCCTGCTGCCCGAGACTCTGCTCAGGCCTGGAATCCTGTAAGTGTCCACTTCTCTCAACAGCTATTCCCCAAGCCAGGCCGCCTTCCACTCTGCTACCCCACTGTACTTCCTGAAGTCAGCCCTGGCCTTGCCAAAGCTGCTTACAGACTTTTCAAAACCATCTGCCTCTTCAAAGCCCAACCTGTGTACATTTGAATTCCTATGAATCTAAGAGCAGTAATTAAGTATAATAAAAATATTGAATATTTAACCTGTTCCGAGGCATGTTCCTACGTACTTCATTTAAATCATTTTATTTAACCCTTACAACATTTAAAACAAAACAAAACAGATATTAGTACCCATTCTACAGATAAGGAACCTGAGGCACAGACAGATTGCAGTACTGCTCAGAGTCACATAGTCTGTAGATGACAGGGCACGGATTGTGAACCCAGACAGTCTAGCTCTAAAGCATGGGCTTCCACAGGCTAAACAAACTGGTCCTCTGCTTAGGGCTAACCTCTCTGAGGCTCAGTTTCTTCATCTGTAAAACAGGGTTAGCAAAGGCTGCCTCAGAAGATTGTTGTCAAGATTCCATGAAGGAAGAACTCAAAAAACATTAGCTATTGCTATTAGTTGTACTAATTCCAGTTTTTTGAGTAGGGATTTGGAGATTCCCCTTTCATTGTGAGATTCAGTTTCCGTGATAGGCTTTAGGGTCTCAGGGAAGGAGCCATGTCTTTCCACTGAGTTGGCCTGGATGTGGTGGGCTCCCCATGCTAACAGGACCACAGGCAAGCAGTCACGTTTTTCTGTGCAGCCATTCACTGCTCAGCATTGACTGAGCATCCTCCAGTGCTGAGAACTAGGAAAACTGGGTAAGATCCCTGACCTGTGATGGGCAGTCTGTGTGTAGGATACACACACATACCCAAAATTACATTACTGCAATGACGGTAAATGCTAAATCATAGGATGGGACAAAGAAAAAACTGCTGGAATGTAGTGATTAGCTCTGCTTGGGGAGGGGCGTTGGGAAGCAGTGACATGCACAAACCCATCACGGGCATTTAGCAACTATGAATTTATGATGCATCCGCTATACTGCTCCTCTTCAATCACATTCTCCTTACAAAATCATTGGGTTTTTGATAAGACCTCAGCTAAACATCAAAGTTTAGTCCCTTTCTGTGCTCAAGGTTATTAGGAAATCTTACTGGGAAATCTCAAAGTTTCTACTTATTGTAAGTGAACTTGCAGCTCCAAGAAGAGAAAGAGGAAATATATTTCGATTGTTTTTCAAAAAGCTTAGATTATTTAGTAATTCTAAACCAGATATTATTTTCCTTTTTATATAAAAATACCCATACAAAAATATACCTATGGCTTTCTGTATATGAAAATACATATAATTGAATATTAAAGATTTCCTTCTACTACCTCTCATTATGTAGAAAGTGTGCCAGAGATGTTCTTGTCAATGTGACTCAGAAAAGACTAGCCCACAGCTAACAGAGTTGTCTAGAGAAACAAAGCTTTGTTGTAATAAACCCCCTTCATTGTAGTTCAAATGGCTCAGATTCCCTTGCTGACCCGTCTGCCGCTAGCCCATCAGCTACGGGCATGGCGAAGCTAGCGGGACTAAAAAGAGCTGCCCAGGGAATCACAGGGCCTGTTTGTGAAATACTCTGGGAAAGCCACCCAAACGTGGGTATCAGAGAACCTGTTTCCAGCGGAGGCGTTGGGGTGGCAGAGCAGTGTGAAAGCTCTGGTGTCTCCTGTGTGCATTAAGACCCAGAAACACAGCCAGCAAAAAACCTCGCGGCTCTGTAACAAGGAAGACCAGGGGAACTATCTAGTTCAGGCGCTTAGGATTAAATAGCCTGATGTGTGGAGGATTATACAGCACCCAGAAGCTAGAGATATCAAGACACAATACCCATTATATCTGCAATGACTTGAACAAACATCCAGTTGGACCTCTCTCCGATCAAAGTGGTGCCAAACAATAGAAGTTTTTTTTCCTGAACCACACATCCAAATCCATGTCACCATCTTTTTCCTTTTTCTTATTTAATTTTTTTTTCCTTGATGCTATCCTTGTTCAAGTTGCCCGACTGGTCCACCAGTAATTATAGACCAAATGGTCCACAGCTGTAGGATTGGTAACTCCCCCGCCATCCCTCTTTGCTTTTGTAGTTGTTGTTTTGACTGCAAAAGGTCTCTATTTTTCTCCCTGTGTTTGAAGCAGCAGGATAGAACTATCTGCTATTGATTGTCATCTATTCTTGAGCCTCACAGAGGCAGCAGCAACTACAGCAGCTTGCAGGTGTGTCTGTGCACGGGGTGGGGGCTTGGGGTCTCCTGCAGAGAAGCACCAGGGCCCACAGAAGCTTCCCGTTAGTCAGGGAGACTGCACAGGGATGGAGGACCATGGGAGAATGTAACGACTTCAGGGCCCATTGGGGTGGGGAGGCCCTCCTGAGTGCTTCCTCTGGTCTGCAGAGGGCCCTTTACAATGGTCTTTTTGCTCCAATCCGTCTGCTTATTTGCTTTTAAGCAAAAGGATGTGAAACGAGCTCTTCAGTGAGAATGGAATGACTTCGGACTACCTGATTGTGTTGGCAGATACTGAGTGAGCCTGCCTCACTTCCATAAAGGGCTGCTCCTCATGTTCCTACCTAGAGAAAAGAGACCGGGCTTTTTAAACTTTCAAAGGGAAGCCTTCCAAAGGCTTAAGAATAAAGAATCTCTATCCAGTGTGCTCCATAAGACCATAAATCTGCAGGCCCTTCAGTACGAAGCTGTGTTACAGTTATGGGCTGGGGGAGGGAGGAAGACCAGGACATAAACCACATTCAAGAATAAAATGAGAAACATTTTCTCCCATTTCACTTGGTGCAATGAAACAGCTAAGGGTCTCTGAAGTCTGCTTGACCGTTTTTCCATTTTTCTCTGAAACAGGCTTCCCCAAAGTGGGCCTTCTCTGTGCTAAACTAGACGCCAGAGAGAGAGAGAGAGAGAGAGACCACGTGGGCAGCATGTGACCTGTTTTCCATCCAATGTCCTGCTCCATCAGGAGTTAGGGCACTCTCGGGAAATACCAATAACTGTGTGCTGTGTCATGGGTGGGACAGAAAGCTGTCTACAAAAAGAGCATTGGAGTAAACCACGTACTTTCCGAGTATTGCACGTTCTTTATTCATTTGTGCTATCACTCCAAAACTAGCCAGGCTCCACAGGCTCAGAACTTTAAAATGAGAAAATATTTAATTGAGAAAATTTTACCCATACAGGCGTTTTCTGCATTAAGATTGCTGTGATTTGGTTTTAGCATTTAGTGTCTTAGTACTGAAAGTTTTCGTATCATAGCATTGAACATTTTAGTACCAGTACTTCCTGAGCACCTAGTCTGAGGACCACTGCTGGGCATGTGCAGTCGGGGGCCTGCAGCCCTGCCACTGAGCAAAGAGGGGACTCTCCAGTGACAGGCACGAGAGATGTTACGTCACCTCACTCTGTTCTTCCAGTAGCAAGTAGAATCACCTATTTGTCTATTGATGATTTCACTTACACGTGGAGTCTAAAACAACAAAACAAAGGAAAAAATAAAACAAAACAGAATCATAGCCATGGGTGCAGAGAACAAACTGATGGCTGCCAGAGGGGAGGGAAGGGGAGATGGATGAAGTAGGTGAAGGGGAATAAGGTCCAAGCTCCAGTTATTTAAAGAAAAAGCGTGTGAAAAATAGTCCATAGTTTCATAATAACCACGTGTGGTGACAGATGGTTGCTAGACTTACTGCAGCAAACACACTGGAAGGAATATAGATGTCAGTCACTGTGTTGTACCCCTGAAACTAAGATGATACTGTGTGTCAACTATACTGCAATAAAACAATTTAAAAATTAACATGAAACTAAGACAAAAACATTTTTCCACCAAGACCATACTATTTTGATTTCATACTCCTAAACTAATAAATAGGCAGGATAGGAGGGAAATGGTCAGACTTTCCCAACCTTCCAAATTTTCCAACAGGTAATAAATTATCTTTAGAGTTTAAAGACTATAAACAGACTTTTATGTGAGTGCAATTTTATCTGAGGACTGACTCAGTTCTGCCTGGATATGAATTCTGATTCTACTACGAGGTAGCAGTGTGCCATCGGACACATCAGTTTAACCTCCCCGTGCCTTAGTTTCCCCACTCATGAAGTAAAACCATCATAATAAAAGTGCCGGCTTCAGAGTACCGCCTTTGTTTCTCTCCCTTTTAATCTTCACGCTCCATGTGCACTGCAAGGAGGAGGGTCTGCAGCCAGAGGATCTAGGTGAGGGTTCTCATCCCATCTTTGTAACTGTTCGCCAGGCAAGCCACCTAAACTTTTAAAATTTTAGTTTGCTTATCCATTAAATGGGGAGAATAAAATTTATTTTTGGGGATTCAAGGTTTGAATGAGATATTGCATGTGAGTCCTAAAGAACCAGCGGCACTAATTATTCAGGTTACTTTACTCCATTAAGATTCATGACTTATTTACTGTCCTCTGTACCAACCCTAGACACGATTTTCTTGTTAAGCAATTATCTCCCATAACCTCTGATACAGCTCTGCCCTCTAACCTACTTTCTTCATCTTAACATTTTGATCCCAGCCTTCTTATTCTCTCATGCATGTCTAATTTCCAGTTTATCAAACGCTGCTATTCCCGAGGATGCAACTGCAGCAACGAACTATGTTCTGGCACTGGAACCTTGAGTGACCTACAAAAGCATGAATTCAATAAAACACCTGCAGCACACCATCCCGAAATCAGCCTATTGTGCCAAAGATATGCCTGGCAAAAAAAAACCAAAAAAACTGAAACGGGAGCAGTGAGCCCCACTGAGCAATGGGGTATGATAAAAATGTTCGAGGGAAACAGCTTTTTTTACCAATTGTTTGATCTGGGGCAGTTCCTTAACCTTTTTGAGATAAAAGCAGTTAGCTTCTATCTTAAAACAGACTAATTCTACGTATGTAGGATTTGTATGTGGGGTGGGATCCATTATAGGGATTGGATCTTTAGGAAATCAAACTTGTGGCCACTACCCACACATACTCCACATCTCTCTTATTCTGTTCTATGCTTTCTTTTCCCACAGCTAATATCCTTTTCTAATTTCCTACATAATTTCCTAATTTATTATGCTTATTGTCTATTGTCCACTTCAATCTCCACTAGAATGTGGGCCTGAGAGAAGAAATTGTTTGTTTGCTGTTGCCTCCCAAGTGCCTAACACAATATCTGACTCACAGTAGGTGCTCAATGAGCATTTGTTGAATGAATGAATGAAACACAGTCCAGGAGGAACATGAGCCAAAATACATCTAGAAGCGCTAGCTTTTTGGGAGTCATGTTTTAAGTACAATTCAAGTTTCTATGAAAGTTCTCATTATTTCTTCCCATTTTAATTCAAGGCAATTTTAATCTTCCTTTTTCCACTTTCCCTCTAGTGTACTGGAGCTACAGGTTTATTTAGGCTTTGTGGGTATAATTCACAAATAAAACAGGTGGACTCTCCCCCGTGTTCAACACCGGCAAATGAACACTGCGTGTGTATGAGGAGGAGGGTAGGGGAGCAGCTCCGCACTGAGCACCAATCATTACTTCCTTGGTCCTTACATCCAAGGCCAGGACAGAGAAGAAGGTGGCTCAGTATTTCTCAGCATAGCACTACCTTGAACCATATTGCTTAGGTAGTAAGTTTAATCCTAATTAATAGCTTTTATGCACTGATATAAAAAAAGAAACCCAAGTCAACTCTATTTTTTCAATTTTCAAGAGTTCACTCATTGCATTTCACTACAAGTTATGTTGCAGAAAGTAAAATCATGTCATATGTAGTTCTAAATCTTTTTTCACAAACTATGCTATCTTGCTTTATTGTTCAGTGATGCAAAACTTCTCCTTTATAGAAGATGTATTAGTCTTGATCCCATTAATATGGGTCAGTAATACTCTAAGTAATAATCCATGGAAGGCAAAGTCATCATGAATGTTAGCTAAAACATATATCCAATAGTGTTTTTTCCAATCAGAGCCTTTGAATTTTTGAGCTATAATGTAATATTAATGAGGTCAGAGAGAACAGTTAGGATTATTTTCTCATAACTACTTGCTGAGATTCTGAAACAATTGGAAATACCACAATTTACAGATAACTAGAAAACCTCCACTGAATGCACGCAAATCCCCACGAATTTGGAAGATGTCCTTTGTATTAATCTAACGTATCCATTTTTTCACTCTGTATATTATTAAGTTGGATAGACTGGAAAATCAACTTCTCTCTCCCGCACTATAATAAAGCCTTACAGACAAGAACTCTACATGGGGAGGAAAGTGCATCAGAATCCCTGGTTATGCTTGCGCTTTGTTCAATCATTTAAAACAGGAAGCAGGATAATCTCCCTTTGGAAAAATGTACTTCCTTCATGCTATGATTATCGTTACTATACATCTCTATCGCCCCACTTTCTGATGCGCCTCCCCCATTGCTTGCTTGTTTGTTTGTTTTTTATACATTCTGTTTCCTTTCCTCAAACTTTTCCACTGGGCTTTTTCTGCAGACTGTTGAATTCTGTGCGCCCCACAGCCAGGACAGAGAGGCAAGTGGCTCAGTATTTCTCAGTGCATCGCCGCTTTGAGCCATCATCACTTATTTAGTAAATTTAATGCTGATTAATAGCTTTTATGCACTGATTCAAAAAGAAACCCAAATCAACTCTATTTTTTTTCAATTTTCAAGGGAAAAACCTGAAGTCTTATGTATGTCTAAGGCAAGTGTGGGGTTTAATGAAATGCATGGATATGGGACATTCTGATTTCTCAACTGCTTTGCTAATTTTATATTTTAATACATTTTCGTCCCAATTATAGCTGTGTTAGCCCAAAGCAAAAAAAATTAATAATATCCTCCAACTGCTCCAAAGATTACAAAATTCAATTGATTAGCTCTCATTCTCCCTCTAATTCCCGTCTTCTAATCTGCCTACCATTGATTGAGGGATAAATATCATTCCCTTGAGATTTATTAATTTTGCTACGGTTTGCAGGTAAAGACAGAATTTCAATATGCTGAGTGCTCATGTTTAAAGCTTGTGCTTCTCTCCTCATACCTTATCTGTTCGTTTCTGATGGAGCAACTTCAAAAGAACAAACAAACCCAAGACTGACACTAGACTCTGCTTCTTCAGGATATAGTGCCCCCCCCTGAACAATTTGTTTTGCTAAAATTATCGGTCACCACATGGGAACAAAGTTACCACTCGTTAATGTAATTTACGTTTCCTTTTCAAACGCGGTAGATGGTGACGATCCCGGAAAGCAGACTGGATGGAAGTGCCACCTGGCTGGCTGCAGTCCTGCCGAGGACATACTGTGCTGTCAGCGGTCAATAGGCTATGCCCTTTGACCTCCATAATGCCACAAGTCAATGGCAGGTGGAGAGACTGAGCTTCTTAAATCGCGAGTCAATCTGCTTTCTGTTAAAAGGCCGAAAGAGCAGACATTTTTAGACGAATCCATTTTATGATGCTAACAAAGCAAACCACGCCACGAAGCCCGGCAAATGATCGGGAGGAACAAATAGAGTTATTTGTGCCTCACACTCACCCTTCTGGATTGTCAAGGTCATCGTCTCCTATGAATGGGGAGTTTTGCACCCTCCAGTCAGCTTCACCCTCTCAGGCAGGACATTGCCACCGTCACTCGTATGTGGATAACTTTATAAAGGGGCTGACAAAAATGGGACCGAACAACAAACTGTGGAGATCTGCAATGACCATGAATCAGAGGAGACAGAACTATGGATGCCGAAGTTCACTTTAATCTAAAACAGCAAAAAAACAAAGTGAGCGCACGTCGTCTGTGGAGTGTCCTCCAGGCTCTTCAGCCTTTTAGTCTTTCTGTTGTTAGCGCAGAACACAGTGACGTCAAGAAAGAAAGAGCAGGAAGCAGGAGCTACACTCATGACGTGCCCGGCTGCAGTTGGCACGGACCCCAAAAATGATCCTCTTTGCTTCTCAGACGCACCACTGGTGACGCACTTCGTTGATCCACTTGAGAAACAACCACTTCGAGAAAGAATGACTGAAACACAACTAGAGGCTTTCTTTCTGGTTAAAATTTGTATTTGTCTAAGTCTTAGAAAAATAGAGTCTAAGGTCTCAGTCAAAAAATATGTCTGTGGGCTCGGGCTAACCTGCAAGTTTGCTGAGTTGTAACTATGTAGACACCTACATTACTGCCAAGTGGACTTAAGTGCAGTTTACTTGTATTTACCCATGGAAACTGAAGGGAAAAATTAATGCCATAATTTTTCTTTCATTGCATTGGGATTATGACTTACAGTCTGAGAATCTGACACGCCCAATTTTATTTTTTAAGCTACCGAATGAAGACTCTACCTAAAGAAGCTGGAAATTTGTCTAGCTTTCCCAATCTACTACTCCATTCACACCTCTTCCCAACTTTCCAAGTTAGAAATCGCCCCTTTCACCTTAAATTGATGCAAAGTATCAGCCTGAACCAACAGTGTGGCTCGAATGTTCTGATGGGAAAGAGGGAAGAAGTGCCCCAGTGATGAAGTGTTAACACTATCTTCCTTGAAGGTGTCAGAAGCAGGACAGATTCCTGAGAATCCGAACTGCAATTCATTTCAAATAGAAATAATTGTTTAATCTTAAGAACCAGATTACTCCGTCCTTCCCAATTTGTCACCTGATCAATGAAATGTAGATTCAAGAATAAGAATCAACTGTAAGCACAGTAAATGTTACCCGAGATTAGCAGGAAGTAGGAAGTTGGAGGGAACTTAGAGAGAATTCATCACAAAATATTCATCAAAAATGTCTAGCTTGACAAGACCAGTATTTGGTGAGATTAGACTGCCAGGGCCGAGAGCCCAGCCCCTCCTGCTCCTTCTCATTTACTGCAACAACCACATGCCTCCCTCAACTTCTCTTCTAGGGCTCAGCCTCTTTCCCGGCCTCCCCCAACCCCACTGCCGACAGAACAGATTTTCCCACTGGTGAGAGTGTCAGTGCAGCGAGAGGTTTCTTAGATGGAACCTGGTGTCAGAAACAGCTTCTTCTATTTCCATCTATTGTCATTTAACAAGGCATTCCATTTACTCCTGTTACTAAAATGTAATGCGACTTGTAGACGTCAGAGAGAATTTGTGACACTGTGAGAGAACAGCCCTCGCAGCTTTTAGAAGGGAGATAACTGGGGGGACTGGCATAACCTCAAATTACCTACTATTTATACGGTATTTGTGAACTGGGTAAAACAAATCTATCCTGGCTCTATTCAACAACCCAAAAGGTATCCATTCAATAAATTTCTGCTAAGAACCAAAACGTGTTATGCCAAAAATGAGTAAGCCCAGGCCCCTTCCCCAGGGGTTCTCATGACCAAGCAGGAGAGCAGGCGAACACACAAACGAATGCAATGCAGCCGTGATCAATGTTACAGGGCAGCCACAACACACTGTGGGAGTTCAGTAGGAGAGACTATTTCCTGCTGGGAGAAGAGAGATGGTTTGGAAAAGGCTTAACCCAGGTTCCCAATTCTCTTAGTTATACACAATGATCTTCATAAAAGGAGAAAGGAAACATGGAGGGGAATCTTAAGAAAAAGTGTGAAGAACAATAATGCCCACATCCGTCACGTTCAAGATGATGGCATCGGGTGATCATGGTAATCGCAGAACTGAAGGCAAAGTGAAGGAAGGTAACAAACGCCATTTGAGTCAGAGCTCCCAGGCATTTGGGGATAATTACTAAGAGAACAATGGGTTTCAGCTAACAGGAAACCATTGAGCTGTCATAGATTTTACCTGTTTGCAGATCGCTCAGACATCTGCATCAGTCAAGACAAATCTTGGTCGATTTACACTTTCGATAATCTTTATGGATGGAAATTCTATAGTTTCCCTGGGTAGTTGGCCTCATGTATTTAATCACTCTGATACCCAGAATCCTGTTGGCTGGACAGGACTCTCAGTACAAACATCTGTGCAGACGCCGTCGGAGTGGAGTCCCAGGTTGACTCAGCCAGTGAGACGGGCATCAATAGCAACGGCAGGCTGATGGAGTGATCACTGTGTGCTGCGACTCTTCCAACTGGTTTGCATGGACTAATTTACTGCGCTCTCACCAGGACACTCCCAGGCGGTTAGCGCTTGTCGCCTCATGTAACAGAGCAGTCGGTGAGCTGACAGGAGTTACACGGCTGGTAGGTTCTCAGCCACAAGGCTAGGCTGCCTATAAGAGCATTAGGTCAGCCCCGCTGACATCAGGAGAACCGCGTCACAAGGCACGCAGCCCGCCCACGAAGCACAAAGGAGGCAGGAGACCCAGCTCTCTACTACTGCATCTCATGGTATTACAGTTAAGAATCCATCAATTTTATGATGCATGATGATGATGATGATGATGATGATGATGATGGTGCCACTAAGAAAGAAAAAACCTTGCCAATAAAACTATGACACAGTGGTCAAAAGCCATTGTAAGATAGTCCTGATTTCCGAGATGCTGAAATGTGGGAGGAAATGTGCATTTGAGAATTTATAAAATACTGTTACACTACTAACTTCAATGAACAAATTACTTAACTTAGGGCTCATTTTCTACATCTGTGAAATAGGAGGCTGATGATTATTAAGGTACTTTCCCGCTTGAAAACTCTAGGTACCACATACATGAAGAACAGGGCTGGCATGAGGTGCCCAGGGTCCAAAGTTTAAGGATGTGCTTGCTCTCAGGGTGGTGCATGCCCAGAGTGGATACCTGCAAGTGAGCACCTCCTTAAATCATGCACCCTTGCGACCCTGGCTTGCCTCACCCTCATGAGGCCCTGAGGAAGAAAAGCAATATGGGCGTCACAAAATTTGTCTTTTGGGTTTTCCAATCAAGATCTTCCCATGATGACCTGTCCACACTTAAGGGCAACTTTTTCCAATTACTTTCATTGTCCTCGTAGAGGTGTACTTCTTTGACTGGGAACATTTCTTTGTACATCTCTACCCCATCTCCAGCTCTTTCTCCTTTCTATTAAAATGCCTGAAATCCATTGCACCGACCTCAAGAAATGGATGCAGACGAGGCCCTTGCCACTCCGACCACCCTGACCACACTGCCTGGAAGCATCTTAGAAACGCCAGCGTCATGCCCACTCCGGACTTGTGGAGTCTGAGCTGTAACAGACTGCTGGAAGACTCTTAAGCTCAGTACATTTGAGAAGCACAGGGCTAGGCAAAATCAAGCCAAATGCACAGAAAAGCGACTCCAGTGATAATAACTCCATGTTAAGCACCTACTATGTGTCAAGTGCTTTCCACATAGCATCTCCCTTGCGTGCAACACTGTAGACAAGTAAATGATGATTCATTTCAATTCAATGACCCACTGGAAGTTCCTCTGGAAGTGTGGTAAACCGATGACTTCAGGCCAATGAGGCAACCTTTGTAAACTTCCTTCTGCAAAGAGTGTCGTATTCACCTCCCACTCATTCCCTTCACCCATAAAGACTAACGTCCAGGACTTCCAATTTGCACAGCCTCATACTGACCATGTTAGGGAATTCTCTGAAATGCAGTCTCTTTATCATCAACTATTTACGATAGAGTATGCAGTAAAAATGAAATTACGTAAAGGATGTAAAGTGCTTAGCAGTATATGGCAGACAAGGAAAGCTCAACAAATAAAACAGACCACACCACATGGCCAGTAGCGACGGCTGGTTAAGTACAAGTTCAAGTCATCGGCCTAACTATTTGCCCCATGCTTCACTTTCTCAAGAAAAAAAATACACTCACTGTTTTGGGATTATCCACCCATCTACACAGCTCCTTGGTGATGACAGGCAAAGATATCATTGTCTTTGAAAAACCCCTCCTCTGAGTAACGAATCTGATGTAACATTAATTGTGACCGAGAAATCAAGCAGCAGAAACTGCCCTCCTTACATGACTACAGATGGGCATAAGTTGATAGCACAAAAGGCACCTTGCTCATTTATTGAACTCCAGGGAAGTAGAGGGTTGCTTTTGACGGAGTTGTTAAGCAAATAAGGAGGCTCATGGTTGCTGAATAAATTAAGCTATTCGTACTTGACCTTGCCAAACTGGCTTTGAGTGACCAACATGATCCGGCATTGTCTCATGTTCATTTGTATGATGCGTCAGGCACACTCACCCTGTCCAGACCCTTCTTGCCTTTGTTGCTTTTATAAAAGGTTTCAGTGAATTGCTTATTAAAACTGCTGTATATAAAACTCCTCCTTTGAAAGATTTCTTTGGCTTGGTTCCAGCTCAATTAGCAGACTACTTCCAGCTGATGAAAAGTAACAGTCAATATCAGATTATAGTTAACAACTATTCACAAGATTAATCAAATTAGATTTTGGTATCTATGGTAACACAACAAAAATTTCCACTAAGCCTGAGGTTTTACAATAAGACTACCATGGCTTTATATTAAATTGTGTAAAATATTTTCTCAAAATTAAATCTGCATCTCAGGAGATACATATTCAAATCTATGGGTATATAAAAACATGTATAGCCAGGGCTTTTCCAATTTAAATACTAAATAGCCTTAAGGGTATATGGGTATCACTTTGGTCTGTCTTCTCTTTCAACTACTCCTTCCCAGTGATCAATTATGACTGACCCTTGCCATGCTGAAGACCGAGCCTATCATCCAGGACTGAAATGAGCAGGTGGGTGATAGAAAAAAAGAAAATACAATAGCAACTTTCGATGTGTTTATAATCTAAAAAGGCTATGGAGCATACAAATTAAAGGACAATACAGCAGAGTTCTATTCATGTGCACACGGAGTAAAAATATATATACATGTATATGACACACAGATCACGTGCAAATTGAGTAAAATTGCAAGAAGGCAGAGTAAAGCCTCTCTCAGAGTTTATCATATTTAGTTCATTAAAAACAAAACAAGCAAAAAAGCCCTTACATGATATTTTCTTTTGTTAGAACAGGGTTTTGGCGCCTTGCGAGATGGGGGTGCACCTCCTGGCAGAACCCTAGCAGCATCCTTTGAAAGTGGCACCTCCTTGCCCACCACACTGCAGAGGCCCCAGCAAGACTACCTCCCACCATCTACAGTCGAAGTCCCACTCCTGGACCTGCAAGCACAGGTGGACTCTAGCCTTTACGCTTCCTGGGAACTGAGACCTGGGTGACGGAAGCTGGAGGTTATCTTGGACCTCTTTCCCCCCACCACAACAGCCTCCCCCCCATCCCGCCATCTGCCTATAGGTCTAGAACAGATAACACTGGAGACAGGCTAGTAAACACTCTGGTTAAGCAGCCATGCAATTGGGGACAGAGCGACCTTCTCTCCTCTTCCAGGCACCCCCAATCTTTACCAGGGATATTCCTAATCCCCGATTGGCTTCTGGAAGAGAAATCACCACCTTTTAGTGTGGGGACAATGAGATGAAATAGCATGTATGAAAGTAATTTGTAAAATGTAAAAGCTAAACAAATGTAAGAAATTAAAATTGCAAGAGAGTAACTGACTTTGGGAAAAACCATATGGATAGTGCTCAAATGCTAATCATATTGTTCTGGATCCAAGCAACATGCCACAGCAAAGTGGAAAAACAGCACAGCAGAAGCCACTGTGCTCGGCTCCCTTAATGACATACGTTTACCTTGGCAACTCAATACACAGTGCCTTGGCATTTGGGAACCCTTCGAGCACAAAGGAAACAAAGCCAGCACTAATACAACTCTACTTAGGATTCAGTCTATATGATCCAATGTTTTGGCAATTTACAGTGACAACCATGTCTCTTCCACTCGTCACTATAAAAATACTGTTACATGATCTAGAGCTTTGGAAATTGTATCAGTTATAGCCTCCATTCAAACAATTAACTTAATAATCCATGATTACCAATTAGATGCTCAATTGGACAGACGCTTGCTCTTATATACAAAAGCAATGCTGCATATGAACACCACCCACATCAAACTTGATTGACAGGTCTTTTTTTCTCAGTTAAGAAAAACAGGGTTTGTTTTTTTTTAGGTTAAAAAAAAGAAGTCTTTTCAAAGCACTTAGTAATTTGTAATTTTCAGGGTTCTATCTGTCTGATTTGACAACCCACATGTGATTTACATGGAATACTATTTTTGTATTTTGTATTTTCACTTTGCAAACCTAAATTTTTATCAGGAAACAGTTTTTCTTCAAGGACATTTCAGGCTTTGGGAAAGTGTATATGCTGACCTGAAAGACTATTTGAAATGATCAGGTAAAGCACATTCCTGCAGTGGGCACTTGAAAATCACACCGTATATCACTAACTCAATAGGGTATATCATCTTCTGCCAGCCTTCCTTTCCATTATTACATAAATGGATGATAGAAAAAAAATGATAACCTGTAATTCTACACGCCTATTCAACCCCAAATCTATTCCAGAAACAGAATCATATCTGAGACTGTTCTCTGTAGGATTTTGGAATCTGTGTCTCTGGTATTACTCTTAAAAACACTGGACCTAAATTATAAATATAATGCAATCTTATCAGGACGTTAAGCCTTTAAAAGATACCTTTGTGCATAAAGTCTCCTAAAGAAGGAAGACTATTCCTGCAGAAGAAAAAGTAATCTGAAGCAAGAGTCCATCTTCCTAATGTGTCCATCTTACAACAGTTTTGTTACTAGGCAGAGGCCACGCCTCCCCCGTGCGGGAGGGCGGCCAGAAGAGCAGACCAGCCAGTGTTGTGGCCACCGCGAAACAGACGGGGGCCCGGCTGGTTTAGTTGAAGGCGACAGAATATTATGGCCTGACATTCTTCAACCCAAGCTTGTTCAATTTTAAACAATTTTAACTGATTTTCCTGTAAAGCATAAACATATTCTGAAAAATATATCACAAAACTATAGAGTTCCATGGTTTACCTTAATTTTCCCACTATTCAGATAAAGAGTCAATCAAAAAACTGGGCAGAGTCTTTAAAATTTATTATTTTTTAAAGATTTTATTTATTGATTTTTAGAGAAAGGGAAGGGAAGGAGAAAGAGAGGGAGAGAAATATCAATGTGTGGTTGCCTCTCATGTGCTGGAGACCTGGCCCACAACCCAGGCATGTGCCCTGACTGGGAACTGAACTGGCAACCCTTCGGTTTGCAGGCCCTCACTCAATCCACTGAGTTATGCCAGCCAGGGCTAAAATTTATTATTTATTTGCCTAATCAGTTCAGCATCTATGTGTGAGACACAAGAAATACACTCAGTTCCCTTGGGAGGAAAAATCAGGAGGCTCATGGAAGTCAAGCTAGAAACACAGGCACCGAAGGAACCAGCGGTGGAAGAGTGAGGACCAGCTCCCTGGGGTTGGTCACGGGATCTCATGCCTTTCTCTACCACTTACCAGTTGACTAACTTTAGGCAAGTCATTTAACCTCTGTTGCCTCAGTCTCCACAGCTATTATACCAGGAACAATCAAATAATACGTGCAAAATGCTGAACACATAACATGAGGTTATTAACATACAAATGTCATGTAGGCATATTTTTCGAGGAAGTTTAAGAACCAGAAGCTCAAAATCACAGCCTCATGCAACCTGGAATGTGGTTGGGATCAGAGGCTGGTCTTTCTCAGAGGCCACAGGGCCAGGCTCTCTCACGGTGCCTCTGCTTCAATCTCCACGTTGCTGGGTCAGTCTCCCTGCTGACTGGCATCCTCACAACTCCAGCTGGCACATGGCCCCGTGGCCAGAGCAGCTGGGCAGAACTCTCCAGGACCTTTCAGTTGCAGAGTGCGCTGCCAACTAACTGAGTCTTTTGAGATTCAACACACATACTGCCACAAGAGAAATATCAGCGGACCACATCGACTGGTTGATACCGGACAGCCTACAAGTTGCTTGCTGCTGGGACAAGTTGCCGACCCAGCCCGTCGGCTGCAGTGAGGGGTGAACTACTGTGGTCTACAGCATGGTTGCGTGGGTCGAAGGAGCTGCAGGCAGACCACACTGTGTGGTCTACATGACTCACTGAAATGCTCTTCCAGAAGACCATTCCTCAAGGTGCAATGAATAAGAAATAGTGAGATGCAATGAGACATCTTTACAAATCTCTCACCACTTCCCTCCACTCCTATTGCAACATCACAATGAACACAGTTATCTGACCGCAGGTTTCTGTAATTGTGATGCACTGTTCAGTCTTAGACCCTGGAGAGGACCCTGGCATGGACAGAATAGTGATCCCCCAAAAGATATGTACATGTTCTAACCCCCAGAACCTGTGAATAAAACCTTATCTGGAAAAAGGGTCTTTGCTGGTGAAATTAATGTTCTCGAGGTGAGACCATCCTGAATTTAGGGTCAGCCCTGAATCTAATGACAGATGCCCTTATAAGAAAAGCAGAGGAAGATTTGAGACACAGACAAAGGGGAGGCATGTGAAGACAGAGGCAGGAACTGGAGAGATACAGCCCCGAGGTAAAGAACTCCTGGAGTCATCACAAGCAGGAAGACACAAGGAAGCATTTTCACCTAGAGCCGTGAGAGGGATCGAAACCCTGCCCACACCTTGATTTTAGATTTCTGGCTTCCAGGACTGTGAGAGAGCAAACTCCTGTTGTTGTAAGCCTTCCAGCTTGTGGTGCTCATAATGACACTCCTAGAAAACCACTACAGACCTCTATAATAAGCACCTATGTTTATCCATTCAAATACTTCCTGAGCACCTACTATGTGCAAAGCCCTGAGCTTGGCTGGCTGAGAGAAAGAAAAGGTGGATTCGACAAACACATTTTGCACATGGGCTAGCATGGCATCCATCTTCACGTCAGCGTATGATCAGAAAAGAAGGAAGCTGGCTCAGTGACATATGTGTGAACATGGTGGGCGGAGGCTACGGGCAGATATCTGGGGGCAGGCATGTCGCACTCAGAGCACAAGTGTGCAGTGGAGCTAAACACTGACAGTGTGCGTAGGAGAAGCCAAGTGTCCACCGAAGCCCCACGGAGAGAAGAACTGCTTAGACTGGTCTTCCTCCCTTGTTCGCCCAGCAGTGTTTTTACATCCGGATCAAATGCAAGCTCCCAGATGAAACCTTTGCCGACAGACTCCCTAGCAAAACGGGCAGTTTCTTCCTCCATACGTGACATCAGTCTTTCCCTACCTTTATCACAGTGCTGATCACACTACTTTGTCACAATTTGTTTATGAGTCTGCTCTCTTTCACTAAATCACAGGCTCCCAGAAAGAAGGGACTGTGTCTGATAGATCCCTAGTACTTGGCATAAGAGAAGCTCAATGTGTTTTTTGAATGAATGACTAGGAGTTACGCCTTCATGAGTCAAGATCCTATGCTGAAACATGCATAAATATGAAATGTTAAAATACTTCGAGGTCAGATACTTAAGAGTAGTCATAGTCACAATCAGAATGAATCATTTTTGTAGCAAAACAGAAAACTTTTCTACTCTTTGCTGCTCAATGGTAATTCAATGCCAACATTTCAGTCTCCTTCATACATAATCCAGAGTATTGATCCAAAGAAAAATACATTTAACTGAACCTGATGCAGCAAAAGGTAATGAAATTTATTGATTTTAATCCAGCTGAAAAGAATTCTTTGAAATACTAGAAACAAACCTGCTATCTTTTTGTAAGAAGGAAATGTAATATAAATGTTTCACTTGACTCTGCATTTGCAGAGAGGAAATATGTTAGATCGGACGGCACTCTAAGCAGGCTGGTATGAGGAGACATGGTTTGGGACTGAGGATTCAAAGAAAAAATATTCACTCAACTATTCGATTTTTAATGTCTACATCTAGTAAACACCCATTCACCTGTGTAGAAATGGAGAAAATATTCCCTTTGCTTCTTCATGTCATTTTTTCCTTTAAGGACAACTGAGTGACAGGTCACCACAGGCCTGCAGGGGCCATGGCTGTGCTCTGAAGGAAATGAGTGGGAAATGAGCGAGCGATTTTCACAACTTGCAGAACACAAACTAGAACCCAGGGAGGGGTGGGCACGTGTTTTTACATGCGGACAAGGGGCGAGCTGACGCTGCAGACTGCTGACCACTCCCTGGCTCAGTGAATTCAGAAAACGGCCCCTCCTCCTGGAACCAGGACCTCCCCCTCAAGGAGTGCCTCTGCAGTAGCTTTCTGACCGAGGACACTGAGTGTGGTGATGCTGCATCGGTCCTGAGCATGCCAGAGCCCCAGCCTGACTAGACACAAAGCCAGAGGGACAGAGGACTGGGAACCTTTGCCCTTGCACATCAGGCATTTTTCCTGGAATCAATAGTAAGACTTTGGTCTGTTCTAGACATTTCCTTTAGTATGTGAAATCCTTTAAAAAAATTTTTATCTTCCTTTTTGCTGATGAAGAGTCAGAGAGAATGGAAACAAGGAAAATACATATAAGTATAGACCATTGTCCAATAATAATGAGAAGCATTTAAATAGCAGTTTTGCAATTTACATTATTTCATTCGTGACTCCTAACAATTACACAAGCAGGCAGAACAGTTATTGATCCTCCCCTTGCATACAGAAGAAACTAAGTTTCTGAGAGATTAAATGATTTACTCAAGATCATCAGGCTAGTGCACATATTTGATGCCAGGTAAAGTAGTCCTTATCAGTACCCCCTGGTGTCTCCTTTAATCCATGTCGACTTGACAGAGATCCACCTAGGACCTCATAAAGTTCTCTCGATTTGGTCCCATTCAATCTCTTATCTGTAGAGGTAGCCAAGGGGAGCTGAGAGCCTTACTCTAAAGACCCCTCACTAGGGACTCAAGAACCACTCACCTCAACCTCCCCTTCTCCCCTCACCAAGGGAGTCAATAAATAGCTGAGTCCCCAAGATAGCTAAGGCATGTGACTAAGGAGGAGGTGGCCAACGGCTGACTGAGCCATCCTGTACAGAGCCACGAATTCTTTCATGAAAACAAGCAAGCTTCCTTCCATCGAATGCCACCAGCCATAGAAAGGTATGCGAGGACCCCTCAGCAAGGAGCATTTTTCTCGTCACAGACAGAGCAGGAACCAGAGCACAGAGGGACTGAGAAATTCACAAAGTCACTCTCTTCTTAGACGTGTGCTACCCAAGACAGGAGCCATGCCATAAGGCAATTTCAATTCAATTTGAATTAATTAAAATTAAATAAAGTAAAAAATTTCGCTCCTCAGCTGCATTAGCTCCATTTCCAGTGTTTGACAGTCACCTGTGACAAGCAGTTACCGTACTGGACTGCACACACACGACACAGTTCCCTGGCGGCAGAGAGTTCTAAAGGACAGGCCTGTCCTAGGCGGTGTCCTCATCGTAGTGGCACCCACAGTTTTTACTGTAGGCACAATTCAGGAAGAAGTCAGTTACCTTAGGTACATGCCACCGTGGAGGGTAACCTGAAGAAACGGTTGTTTCCCCAGCTGCACCCCGACACCACACCCATGGCCAGCGTGCCACACAAATCCAGGGATCTGTTCACATCTCAATGGCGGTGAGCCAGATCTCCTGGAGTCCCCCTGGGCCGGGCCTGCACCGCATGGCACCCTTGATTACTCCGAACTGATGATCCCTACACTTCAAGAGCTTCATGTCATGCCATTCGTACGTACTCAGGAAGGATGAGGACCCTGAAACTGCCAAGCTCCAAAGGAACCTCGAGAAAAGGATGCAGCAGCAATATCAAAAAGTGCTTGTAAAATACTTACCTGATTCAAGGTACTCCCTGGTCAAACACTCACTACTTCTGCACTGGCATGTCTCACCTTCCAAATCACACTCCAAACACTTCTCTAACACCCACGATTTACTCAACAGCAGAAATCAGCTCCCACTCAGAGAACAGCTGGGCAGTGGCACGGAGAGACTCATAAATATCAGATGTAGATACTTTAAAAGAACATTTTCAAAATGCGAATTACAGGTGAGTGTTTCCGATTTCCTTCTGTGACTCTCTCTCCACTGGTGTTGCAAATTAGCTGATCAGCAGAAAAGAATGGCAGGTGTGTTCCTCACTTCCGACACACGCACACTCCCACCAGTAACATTCAACGCGGGTGTTCTAAAACACGCCGTGTACATTTACACGTTTTGTAAAAGGTTCTCTTCTCATTAGCTTAGATTGGAATAAGAAGCTTCCATCTGGCTCCAGGGCATTAAAAAGTTAGAGAAACTTATAAAATAACAAAATTAACATAAAATAACCTTACAATTAAAAACTTGAGGAACACCATGCAGCAAGTCTAGTGCTGTGCTAAAAACAGTTGGAGCACCAGGTCGGTGGGGGGCTGCCACAGACGTGGAAAGCAAGGCCCATCTCCACAGAGGCACTCCTGTGACTTGGGAGGCATGAGAGTGTTTTCTAAGCTAAATTTTTAAAGATAACTTTTCTACACACAGTTCCCTCTTTCTTACCCCCTTTAGTTTGGTGAATGCATCTTTTCACTTAGACCCTGTGTAAGAGAGCTGTGTTTTTGAAAAAAAAAAGAAGCCCTTTTTTCTTTCTATAGAGATGCATTTCTACTCAGCTGGAGGAAAAAATAGTATAAAAACAAGGCAAGAAGTGATGGAGAATGCTTTGAAATCACGGTCATTGGTCTGAAACCCATGGAAGAAAGTCTGCTTTAGGAAGATAACCAGAAATGTGAGGCAGCAACACAGAGCTAATTTGGGGACTGTCTGGGGTGTGCACGTTGAGTGGGCAAATGTGGAAATCAAGACACGAATCGTACTTAAAGTGCTACAAAAATGCATACCAAATAGGTCATCCCCAAGTGTTATCTTCCTACTGTCTGATATTGCATGCGAAATCTGCATGTTTAATTAAACATAGTAATTTAACAAAACAGGTGCAGACCAGGCTTTTTAAAGCTCGATTCACCCCAAACACCACTACGAAGTCTCTGTAAGATGCTCTGTCTTCACTGTCCAACAGGCTGACCTTGCAACATGAATGCATAAGCAGTGAAAAATAAACTCTTACTGAATTCAACTATAATACTTTATCCAAGACTAACATTTCATTGATTATTTTTTTAAATTTACATATGACCAAGCCTTTGGCCTTCCCAAAATGATTACCTATGACTGATTCTTCCCTTTCGGTCTTTATTAATACACGTAAACAAAGTCAATGCAACCATTGGTCAAAACAAAACAATCCAACAAGGCTAGCAACAGCTTCTGGAAAAAGTTATTAATTACCAACTATTAGTGATCATTCTTAATGATAATTACCAGTTATCCATAGAAATTTACTGAAAAACTTGCCACTGTCAATTTTTTTAACTTAGTAAGAGTTACAAATGCAAGCTGAGTCTTGTAGTTTTCTTACTGCCAGCAAAGTATTATATTTAGGCCACTGAAAAAGATCCAGGACTCAGTACAATTCTTACCAGAAGTAACAAATCCCGATGTAATACTTAGAAAGGTTGCTCAAGTGAAAAACCCCAGGGAATATAATGTTACTCATTAAACAAACACTTACATTCCTATGGCTACATCCTGGGCTTTGTTACACCTGGAAACTGTTTCACTTCCGTAATCTTAAATCCACATACTGTGATGTCACACTGCAATCATATCACTCCTTCTCTCTTCCTTTCTCCTGTCCCAGCCCCACCAACTCCTGCTGTCTGTTGAGAGTACATCTCTCTCTGTCCCTTTTCTCCAATCGATCAGCCTCTTCCACTTCACTTTCCCCAGCTCAGGGCTCACTCACTCCAACCTTAGTTCCTCAGCCCTCTCATCCTGCACCACGTGCACCCCGCACCTTCCCAGAACATGTTCAATGCAGCCCTCCACAAATGCCCCTCCAGCATAGGTCTTGCCGAGCGCTGCAGGAGAAAGACAAACTGTTCAGACTGCACTGGCGATCAGTGTGTAGTTTCAGTGATAAATTTGGGTTCCAGTACACTCAAAAACATTCTTATGAGGGAGGCATCCAGTCAGCTCCCTTCTCATATTTTTCCAAACTCTTACCAGCTTCTCAAGAACACAGCTCCTCTGTTTTCTCTCCTCTCCAACAGCAAATCACATCATTTCTTCCTCTCATTACAGGTAACTGAGGTGTAGATTTTGTCAGCTTTCAGGCCCTCTTCCCACTACCTCCAAGTTTCTTTGTATTCCTAGCAACCCGTCCTTACAATTTCTCCAGTTACGAAGAAAAGTCATACCTTTTATTTTAGACTTATTTCTCCTACTTGTACCCTGCACTCCCCTGTCTTCCTCTGGAATCCTGTGCCATCAATATCCCTCTTTCCTCTTCTTAACCTTTCCCTGTCCACTGCCTGATTTGCTCAGTACACTACAATGCTCATCTTACTTAAACAACAGCTCTCGGACTTCCAGTCAACATGGCAACTAAGGTAACACCGTGCTCACTTCCTCCCACAACCACATCAAACTTACAGCTAGACTACAGAACAACCATCATTCAGAACTACCTAAAATCTGGCTGAATGGAAGTCCCACAGCTGAGGAATTAAAGAAGTCACATTGACAGTGGTTGGAGGGGTAAAGATGGGGGGCAGACTGGTCCCACACTCATGTGTGATGGATAAAAATCAGGAGGAATATCTCAGCTGCAGAGGTCTCCCCTGAGAGGTGAGGGTCCCAGCCCCACACCAGGCCCTCCAGCCCAGGGTGCCAGTGTCAGGAAGAGAAGTCACCATAACTTCTGGCTGTAAAAATCAGTGGGGATTGTAGCTAAAGGAGATAGAGGTCTTCTGGAGTCCCAGGCACTTCCTCTTAAAGGGTTTGTGCATGGGCTTCATTAGACTCACTCCTTTGGAATTCCTGTGCTGGAGAAGTGTCTCGAAAGGCACCAGGGACATATGGAACACACTGAATTGTCTGGTACCAGGGAGAGAGCTGGGAGTGCAGCTTTCTCTCAGACACAAGTGCTGGCAGAGGCCAATGTTCCTTCAATGAGTCCTTCACTCACGGAGTAGAGAGAGGGGCAAGATATCTTCCATCAACATGGCTCACACTGTTCACGCCACCCTGGTGACTTCCTGAGACCTCACCACACACAACTTTTAGGCCAACCCAAGCCTTTTCCATTGGCTTTTCCATAAGAATGCCCTACCTTGGCTCATGCTTCAGATTTTCCTAAATTCTCTTAAATAAGCAGCACCTGGCTCAGTGAGCCCCCATTCCTCCCACTAAGTGGTCCCAGGCCTGGAACTAGCAGCAGCTGGACTTGGTTCACAGCTTGGTCTCTCCTGGGCACCTCCAAGCCCAGCACAAGGAGCAGCCATCTGCAGGTCACTTTGTAGCTCATGCCTGGTGGCCCTGGGCAGAACAGAGGCATTGGCTGATCTTGGCCTGCACCTCCTGGTCCCGGAGCCAGCACACCCAGTGGACAGCTTCAGACCATGTCAAAGCACTGCCACCAAAACACCTCCACAAGTGACATACTCAAGTGGCAGACTCAGAGGGCACCAGAGCCCCACTGAAGTAAGTCCTGCTGTGTGAGTTTAGCCCCTGCACAGCTGATCCTCCATAGTAGTCAGAGGTTGTGGGTCAGTGGTCAGTGGTTACAGCCAGTCCTTGCAGCAGATTGGCCTGGATAAATCCCTCCCATTGACATGTCAACAGCAATCAAGGCTCAACTACAAGAGGAGAGTGTACTCAGCCCACATGGAAGAGGGTGGTGGCTCAACCCTAGTGCCCAGCTTGGGTGATCAGGGAGGCTGTGCCACAGGACACTATAAAACACCCACTATAACATTAGGCCACACTACCAAGCCTGAAAAGTCATAGCAGCTCTACCCAATACATAGAAACAAACACAGGGAGGCTGCCAAAATGAGCAGGAAAAGAAATATGCCTCAAAAGAAAGAACAAAACACCAGAAAAGGAACTAAATAAAATGGAGACAAGCAATTTTTCTAGATGTGGAGTTCAAAACACTGGTTATAAGGATGCTCAATGAACTTAGTGAGAACCTCAACAGTATGAAGAAGGACCAGTCAGAAATGAAGGCTACACAAACTGGAATGAAGAATAATTTACAGGAAATCAACAGTAGAGTAGATGAAGCCAACAATCCTATCAGCAATTTGGAATATAAGGAAGCAAAAAGCACCCAATCAGAACAGCAAAAAGAAAAAAGAATAAAAACAATGAGGACAGTATAAGGAGCCTCTGGGACAACTTCAAGCTTACCAACATTCACACCATGGGTGTGCCAGAAGGAGAAAAGAAAGAGCAAGAAGTTGAAAACCTATTTGAAAAAATAATGACAGAAACTTCCTTAACTTGGTGAATGAAATAGACATACAAGTCCAGAAAGTGCAGAGTCACAAGCAAGGTGAACCCAAAAAGGCCCAACCCAAGACAAATCATAATAAAAATGCAAAAGGTTAAAGACAAACAGAGAATCTTAAAAGCAGCAAGAGAAAAGCCATTAGCTACCTACAAGAAAGCTCCCATAAGACTGTCAGCTGATTTCTCAACAGAAACTTGGCAAGTCAAAAGGAATTTGCAAAAAAATGTTCAAAATGATGAAAAGCAAGGACCTACAACCAAGATTACATAGCAAAGCTATCATTTAGAATTGAAGGGCAGATAAAGAGCTTCCAAGACAAGAAAAAGCTAAAGGAGTCCATCACCACCAAACTACTAATATAAGAAATGTTAAGAGGTCTTCTGTAAGAAGAAAAAAAATTAAAAATATGAACAATAAAATAGCAATAAATATATATCTATGAACAATGGAATATAAAAATAAAAATAAACGAGCAGAACAGAAATAGAATCAGAGAAAACATTTTGACAGTTGCCAAATGGGAGGGGCTTTGAGGGGATGGATAAAAAAGGTAAAGAGATTAAATACAAATTAGTAGTTACGGAATGTAACTGCCATGGGAATGTAAAGTACAGCACAGGGAATATAGTCAATGACATTCCCATAACTACGTGTAGTTTCAGATGGGTGTGAAATTTATCAGGAAGATCACTTAGTAAGTTATGTAATGTCTAATCACTGGGGTGTAACACCTGAAACTAGTGTAATAATGTATGTCAACTGTAATTGAAAAATAAAAATGATTTTAAAATGGGGAGAAAAAAAGAAAGACATAACAGCTCTCCTTCAGCCCATGCTCTTTTCTGGCTACCTGTGCATTTTTCTTCTTCTAGGCAAACGTCTTCAAGGAATGAAGTTTCATCTTTCATTTAATCCCAAATTGTGCTGCAATCTGCAATAGCTTCTTTCTCTACCATGGTGGTCTGCCCTTATTCACAGTTCCACTTTCCACGGTTCCAGTTACCCTTGGTCAACCGTAGTCCAAAAATATTAAAGGAAAAATTCCAAAAATAATTCAATAAACAGTTCATAAAGGTTAAATTTCATGCTGCTGTGAGTGGCGTGATGAAATCTCTGGAGTCCTGCTCCCTCCCACCCAGGATGCAAATCATTCCTTTGTCCAGCATCTCCAAGCTGTAGATGTTCCACACCTGTAAGTCACTTAGCCGTCTCAGCTGTCAGATCAGCTGTTGCAACAGTAACAACAGTTACTATTTTGTGTCCACATAACCTTTACTTTACTAAATAATGGCCCCAAAGCGCGAGAGCGATGATGCTGGTACCGGTTACTCAGTTATGCCAAAGAGGAGCCCTAAAGAACTTCCTTTCAGTAAAACGGTGAAGGTTCTTGACTTAATAAGGGAAGGAAAAAACATTCTATGCTTAGGTTGCTAAGACCTGTGGTAAGAATGAATTTGCTATTCATGAAATTGTGAACAAGGGAAATTAATGCTAATTTTGCTGTCACACCTCCAACTGCGAAAGTCATGTCCAAGGTGCATGATAAGCGCTTAGTTAAGATGGAAAAGGCGTTCAGTTTGTGGGCGGAAGACAAACACATGAACAGAAAACGTGTTCTGATTGACGGCAATGCATGGCACCAGAAAGCACCGAGCCTGTACAGAGTCTTCAGCGAGAGATCCCCTGGAACGAGTGACAGCCAGCCATTAGCTGCAAGTCAGGGGTGGTCACCCAGCTTCAGGACTAGGTCTGGCATTTCATTATCTTGTCAGAAGAAGGGTGAGCATAGTACAATACGGTATTTTGAGACCACGTTCACATAACTTTTACTACAATCTATGTTATCCTTGTATTTTCTATTATTGTTATTGTTAATCTCTAATGTGTCTAATTTACAAATTAAACTTTATCATGGGTATGTATGCATAGGAAAAGACAGTGTATATGTAGGGTGCGGTACTATCCGAGGTTTCAGACATCCCCTGGGGGTCTTGGAACGTACCCCCATGAATAAGAGGGACAATTTTACTCCTCTGGCTATGATGTCACTCTTTTTTCTCTTTCCTTTAACCTCTCTACCTAGCTAATCTCAGTATGCATTTCTCCCTGTAAATGCTGATGTTGCCTTCCCTTCATTCCATCAAGCATAATCACACCATTTATCATGGAAATCAGGACACTCCGGAGAGAGAGGCAATAACACTGGCACTTTGCTCACCTGGCTGAGGCCTCTCCTGGGCTCACTCATATTCAGCCTGAGCCATCGTTCCTTCTCTCATGCTTTCCCCTCTCCCCAGACAGGCTGATGAACCTGTACCCACATCTCCAACCCTGAGCCGTTGGGAGTGCTGGAACCACGCCGCAGTGTTTTCAGTGGCACAAATTCTCCTGAGTACCTCAGGCACTTCAGATACAACAGACCTCCCAAAAGAAGTACTGCTCTGCTCTCCAGCCGCTGCATGCCCTGTCTTGTTCAGTGGCTTCACTGCCCCTCCAGTCATCACAGCCAGAAACCTGAAGTCATTGTGATGTCCCTTATCTCTCCTTCCCACCAAAATAACACCACCAACAAACTGTCACCACATCATGTTAATTCTGATTTCTCCATCTCCAAGGCCTTGTAAATCCCTCTTTATCTGCCTAGAACAATGTTCTTTGACATTTCTAAACTAATGCATGTCCCTTTTTCCTAAACAGAAATAGACCTCATCTTGCACCCAGCCTAGTCCTGAATGACTCATCTCCTTCAAGCAGTCTCCCTGAATCCACTTAGGTTCTTTCTGGGTCTTTCTTCACACTGCTTCCAGTTATCTGCCTCAAGAGAAACCTAATTACCAGGGCACAGCCTAAAATTCTGCAAAGCTCCTTGTCCTGTCCTACAGGCTTCATCCCAGTCCACTCTTGCCTTACATTTCCAAGTGTGTGTCCCACCATTCCAAACTTGCCCCTTTCCTCTGCCCACTGCCACTCACATTGTACCGAACACTTTAAGGTCCCAAATCTCTTTTTCCTTAATGGCTGCATGGAAAGTTTCTACTTCCTTGAAGATTTTGCTGCTTGACTTTGAATGCTATCTTTTCCCTCCAGACCTCGATGTCCTTCCTCAGGACACCTGATTCCCTGGCACTCGAGCTATTCACTGTCAGGACTGCCTCCACAAGGCTTTAGAGACAGGGGCCACTTCTTGTTTGTCTTTGCCTTCTGCATATCCAGAACACAGGAGGAAATTATTAAATATTTGAGAATCAATAAGTGAATTAATTAATAAATACAGATGAAGAACCATGTGCCAGGACATCTGCTAATATAGTACAAATATTAATCACATATAAATTCAATACAACCACTAAGTGAAGCCAGATACCTCCACGTCACCATCACCAAGTTATATACTATGCTTTCTTGACAGAACAGAACCACACAGGATTCTGCAAATGTAAAGGGTACTAGACAATGTCTGATGGCCATCACAATACAACTGAATAGAGAAAAAACTACTTTTAGGCTCAAAGTGTCAAATCCCCTTATATTTCAGCGGTCAGGTTCTGAAAGCAGCCACAACAGCCAGGTAAAGAAATGAGATCCTTTGGTGGAATGTTTGCATCTCTCACAATAAGTGAATGGTCTCCTTCTGTAATACTGAAGAACTGGCATTTATACAAGAGATAAAAGACTGTGACATATTAAAATATTGGACATTGAAGTAAATCACAGGAATTTATTCTGGGACTCATCTGTAAAACTGGATGAAATAAGTGAGCAATACAATTATAGATCAGCATTTCCAAAATAGTGATTTTCAAAACTCTAGGGTTTGGCAAAATATTAACACTATTTCCATTAGGTACCATTTACTAAGGACATCCCATGTGCCCAGCATAGTACCAAGTATTGTATATAAAATTACTTCACTTAATTTTCATAATAACCCTGTAGGCATCTATTATTAGCATACCCACCTCTAAGGAAACTATAGCTTAAATATAGTACTTTCCCAAAGCTCCGTGGTCCAGAGGACTCTGACTCTAAAGCCAGAGTCATTAACCATTCACATTGAATGTGTTCAAGCCCACGTTCAAGCAAGTTTTGGAAACTTGGTAAATGACGCCTTTTTCTGAGGTTATGGTCTGCATTAACATTGTAAGGGTGCTCAGACATCTCCCAGTAAAGAAAGCCTGTTCGCATGACATTCCCCAAGGCTTTTCGACTCCAGGAGCCATCTGCAGCATATCGGGGGCACACGTTGTGCAGGATACAACTTGGCTTTACATGGGAAGCATGGGCTACGAACTCACTGGGGCCAGAAAGGGGAAAGGGGCCAATCACTGTGTTCGTTACAAGTGACAGAGCCAGGGAGGCACTTGTGTCACAATCTCCAATGCCAGGTGACACAATGACGGTGACAATACTTGTGAGTAAGATAAAAAGTATTTTCCAATCATGGAATTACACACCAGCGCCCTTGACTTGACCCCATGAATCCCAAAACCAGTTCAAGAAGACATTTGCCAAAGGGCAGAGGTGGTAAAGACTGCCCGACTGTCGCTGTGACTTTCAAAGTCTGAGGTCACAAACGTGCCTGCTCCTGTTATCTTCCAGTCTTGCCACACCTCCTTCCGCTCTAGGACACTCATGTCCTTACAAGAAACCCAGAGCTTCCAATAAAGCAGATTAGTTTGGGAGACCTCATGGTAACAGGGCTGAGAGCAAGCGCCCTTGTTACAAACAATTAACTCGGCAATGCCCCTGTGTTTCTATTATTCATTCAAATTCCATTTATTGACCACCTACTCTGTCAGGCTTTACACTAAAAAGGAAAGACAATATTTTCCCTCAAGATGCTCACAGCCTGGTGGGAGGAAAGCAGCGCACGGAGATGAAGCAACAGACTCCACGAGGGGCTGTCACAAAAAACGTGCAGGATGCTCCACGTTCTCTCAGTCTCTTCCTAGCAGGGAACAGGATCAAAAAGAGCTTCACATTCATCATCGTCAAAGCAAGTACTGGCCTTCCAAAATGCTCCAGGACAATGGAGGTTAGGGCTACAAGGGAAAGGCTGATTATTGGGGTGTGTAATTTGCCCCTGCTGGTGTGGCTCAGTTGGTTGAGCATCGCCCCCAAAACCAAAGGGTCACCCATTTGATTCCCAGTAGGGACACATGCCTGGGTTGCAAGTTGGGTCCCTGGTTGGGGCACATACAGAAGGTGGCTGATCGATGTGTCTCTCACACACTGATGTTTCTCTCCCTCTCTTTCCACCTCCCTTCCCCTCTCTATAAAATTAAAAAAATAAAAGAGAACGCAATCTGAAAGTCAGGCAATATGTTCATGAGGGGCAAAGCACAGAATCCAAGAATTGAGAAGCCTGCAATCTGGTTTTGACCCTGAGTTACCCTAGCCAAACATGTGGCCTCGGCCTCTTTCTCCTACTTTCCACCTGGATGCAATGTAGATAAATTAGTACAGTGTGATAGGGAGAGACTTATGGAATTAGTGAAGCAAAATAAAAAGACAAAAAACTATTTTAAGATCCATTAAAAACAACTATTACAGAAAACAGATATATTTCTGTACGGAATTAACCTTAATAACTATACGTGGACTTTTACAAGATTAAAATTAAGTTACAAAACTACTTCTTGCCTACATATTTTTTCCCTCTGAACTGTTCATCTAAACTTAGATGGGTTCAGAGGAGTGTGCATATGACTTCCCTTTACTGAAATTACTTGTCTGATAATCCCTAGTTAAATAAGTTCACACCTACATTTTACATCCACAGAATAAATGGCACAGATGCATTTTGAAAAGGATGGGATGAGACCAACCCAATGATCTCTCTCATGCTCACATACTTTATTTAGACTTAATTTTTTAAAAGCAGTTTTAGGTTGAGAAAATGATACAGAGTTCTCATACACCCTTGTCAACCTGCACCAAGTTTTCTGATTATTAACATCTTACCTTAGTATGGTACATTGTTACACTTAATGAACCAATAGTAATACAGTATCATTAAATAAAATCCACCTTCTATTCAGATTTCTTTTTACCTAATGTCCTTTTGGTCCTTGCTGTTGTGCTTCCAGGATCCCATCGAGGAAACCACATTACATTTAGGTGGCATGTCTCCTTAGGTTCCTTAGGGCTGTGGCAATTTTTCAGACTTTCTACGTTTTGAACGACCTTGGCAGTTTTGGGATGTACTGGTCAGACTGCCCGCTCTGTTGGAGCTTGTCTGATGCTCTTCTCATGGGCGGACTGAGTTTATGGGTTTGGGAGGAAGACCACGAGGTAAAGCGTTGTTCTCGTTGGTGGTTCGTCTCAGGGCTACATGCAGGACTGATGACGGCTTCTCAGGCTCTTCCACTGGCCAGCCACCCTCTCTGCTCCCCTCCCCACAGCGGGAAAGGAGTCATCATGCACACCCCCATGGCTGGAGAAGGGAGGTAAGCTCTCTGCCCTTGAGAGTGGAGCATCTGTATAATTTATTCGGAGTTCCTCAAGTAAAATGTCTCTTCTCCACATACATTCGACCACTTGACTTTACAATTCGATCACATTACCCAGCCATTTGCTCACCCCAGTTCGATCTCATGGATATTAACTATGTGCTCTGGGTTATAATCCAATACCACTTTCTTTTGTTGCTCAAGTGGTTCCAGTTTTGGCCACTGGGAGCTCTTTCATTTGTCTCCTGCTTGTCTTCCTTTGTCCTAACCCCATTAGCGTGGCTTCTTTCTGAGTCCTTCTTTACTTTCTGGCACGACAGGATGTATATTTCCTGTCCCAGTCCCAAAATCAACCATTTCTCCAAGAAACCCTGGTTCCTTGCATGGGAGAATCATATAGAAACCCAGATCTGGGCACCAAACAAGCTATTGCTACTGAAACGTCATTTCTTTTAAGCCCTTTTAGCTGACAGAGCAAGGAAATCTACGTGTGTTTACAAACTATGTACACATACGTGCCTGTACGTATTTCTGTATGCAGGCATCTTTATATATCTTAAATTAATCATTATGCATTGTTTGATCTCCAGAAAAATTCAACACCTTTAAGTTTTCTATTAATTTAAAGTGCCTTAGAAGGCACCTATCACTTATATCTTAAATGTTCCATGGTATCTAGCACTGAGTGATCAATGGGAGTCTGCTGATCTAAAATTCAAAGCTCAAGAATGGGTTCGGATACGTCTGGCAGTAGAGGGTAAGCCTCAGTCTCCTCACCTGTAAAATGGCGATAGCAATAACACCAGCTGCAAAGGATGACTGGAGAAGTAAATGAGATAATGCATGCAAATATTCAGAAGAGAATCTAACACACTATAATCATTTAATAAATTATAGATAAAATAAAATATGGGAACGCATGTTCAAGAGCAAAGATATAATCGCGTAATTTTAATTTTAGACTTCATGATGTTTGGTTGTAATTCTTTTTTACCATCTGACTTAAAAGTAAGCATCAGTTAAGATGTGCTAATTTACCACCATACTGAAAGATTAAGCCAGGAATAACATTACTAGCCATGTGACTTCTGTCCAAAGGCACTAAGGAATTGATTTCCTAATGTGATCTGTCACAACCCTTTTCAAGGAGTGTTAATGGTTGAAAACAAGTGTCACAGGGAGGGAAAGAGAGCACTGAGTCGAGGACTGCCATTTCCACATCCCCCCCTCCAGCAGAGTGTCGACCAGCATGCCATTCAGTGGAAGGTGGTCAGGGTTCCCATGTAATTTCAGTTCCTACAGATGATTAGAACTTCTGCGTACCTGAAATACCTGTCCACCTACATCTGGAATAACATGATCGAAATGTCTGCCATCTTTTACGAACGGATCTATGACTACACCGCATATATTGGCATTATTTCTGCATGCAGGGCCAAATAAGACATTAGTCACACATACAGTATGATTTCTGAGAACTGACTTCAAGTTAATGCTGATGATGCTTAATAAATGTTCACTTAAACTAAGTCTGATTTTGTATTTTTTTTCTATAGCCTAATAGGGTCAAAATGGACTAAGGCATCATGCTTATTTAGCATAGATCATGTGAATGGACTAAAGTTCTACCAAAGCAAGCTTATGATATGTAAGATGTGAGTGGTCTCTGGAAACTGAGCAGAATGTGTGAACCACCATCCAAGCCACATTAGTTACGCAGGTCCACTTGGTACCTACATAGCCCCGTGTAAAATGGGCATCTTGTAATGATGCAGTTTATTTGAAAAGCTTAGCAATCGCTTACTTAGATTAGTAATGCTGAGTGGTCTCCAGAGGAGGCAGAGCAAGGCCCAGAGAAGGTCTGTGCTAGTGGGTTGAATGTCAAGTTCAGATCTCATGCTGAAAATGAAGACTTCTATGAAAAAAAAAAAACTATCCACGGGCATAGTGTTGAGCCTAAATCAGAGAATTCGGAAAGCTGCCTCTGCATTAACGACAGGTAGCGCACATCTGTGTACTATGCCATGGCTATGAATCTCCAGGGCTATCTGCCCTCACAAACCCCTGAAAACAGCCCCTGACTGTTCAGCCCTGCCCTCATCGTCCACATAGCACCAGGTTAGTCAGCTCAAGTTCCTTCTCTGCTAAAAATGATTCACTGGTGTCCCATTAATTTCAGAGTGAATGCAGAGCCCAGCTGCCTCCCCAGACCTCAGGCTGCTCTGTATCTTTGCCTTCTACCAGATGCTGCAAATTCTCTCCACCTCTGGGCCTTTGCATATGCTATTCCCTCTCTCTGAAATGTCCTTCCTCCCATTTTCCCTTCTACACTTTCAGTTTTCTACTTAGGTGTCTGTCACCCCCTTGGAGAGGTCTTCCGTGACTTTTCTTTTTTTTGAGTAGCAACCCCCTCCTTCCCTCCTTCATTATTTTCTTGTCCAGGACCTTGTTGGTTTCTGTATGGCACTTACTATGGCTTCAGGTAATTGTGTTTATTTACTTAGTTTTCGGTATGATTTTACCATCCTAGCGTGGAAATCATGAGGACCGGGAACCTGCTGGTTCTGTCCGTTACTGTATATCCAATGCCCGGCACGTCAGAGGCATTCAGGAAAAATCACTTGTGTTGAAAACACTGTGCTCAGGGAGAGAAGTCAGACACAAAAGGCCACGTATCACATGACTCCATTTACATGAAATGTCAGAAACGGGCGCTCCACAGAGACAGACCCAGCCAGGGCTGGGGGAACAAAGAATGGGAGTGACCGTTTAATGGGCGTGGGGTCATTTGGGGGTGATGACAATGTGCTGCATTCACGCAGAAGTGACAGCTGCACACACCAATGCAGTCGATGTCATTAGTGGTAAATGTCATATTATTTATATTTTATTACAATAAAACATCAGCAACGTGAACAAACGCACACATTGTGCTCGCCTTGTCTCCTGACCCTCTGGCAGGTGAGGGCTAGGAGGTAGGATGCTGCTCCTCGGGCGGAAGCCCCGCAGCATAGCTGCTGCTTGTGGCTGCAGCAGGCGAAGCCCTCACAAACCAAGCCATCGAGGGGGGCTCTACTTTTATCAAGTGCATTGGCCCAGTGCAAAGCATTTAGACTGCACACGTACAACGTCAGACACCAGCCCCCGTTTAAGTTTCCTACTGGTAGCGGTCAGACCAGATGACGGCTCAGCCAATCACTTCATTGCTGTCATTCTCGTGGTCAATACTAATCAACATTGCCAAATTCAATTCCAAGACAAGCTGCACTAATTAGAAGCAGAAAAATTACCTTTGCTGCAGTCCATTTATTTTATAGCCGAAGGGACAGGATGTGCATTCCATGAAGGGGAGTGGGGAACGGGGAGTCTCAAAGCAGATCTGCTCCTGCTTCTGCAAATGTCAGTCCGGTCGCCGGGGTCACAACCAGAAAGGCTTGCCTCCGTCACCCGAGAGCTGCCTTTGTATTCAGAATACGTACTTCCACAGTTCACTTACTTTTGAGATTGCAGGTAACACATAGGTCAGGGGTGAGGGGCGAAGTACTGGAGGCAAAATATACCTAGAGGGAGACTGTGAACTTACAAGGAGTTCTACACAACTTCTCTGCTAGTACGGGTCAGTTGCTTAACCGCCATTTTTATGTCTTTTTTCACTTATTTTAAACATCTTGATCCATACCTAGAATCTTCCACAATTTTAGAAAAAAATCAGAGTGACTAGTGACAACAATGAAAACTGCATGTCCAGGGAAAATATTGCGGGACATCAAAGAAATAAAATGTAAACGTATATAAACACGATCTTTCCAAATACTTAAATTTAGGAATTTAAAAAATAAAAATTGGCAGCTCAAAACTTGAGATTCACTTTTTGGTTGGGGAGCAATGGGGAACACAAGTCTCCCATAGTTCGTATCTCATACAAAACACACGGCCTTTATTAATCATTTATATCAACTATGAATAATTTAAACTATGGGCTCATGGAAGGGAGGATATTTCTAAACCAACTTCTAAAACTAGAATTCTTGATAAGCTGAACTGTTCAAAGATATAAACTATTTAAAAGAAATATACACGTACTTTCCTAATGATCTAGATTAGGTCTTTGTACACATTGTGCACAAAGGACCATAAATATCCAATTCAGTTCATAATTCCAAAAAAGAGACACTGATCCTCAGTTATTCCCTGGAATCAGCGACTACAGTATCATACAACAGGATGCATCAGCCAGAAAGGGTATGCCTCACAATGGCATTAAATATCCTGTCTGAAAATGCTTCTGAGTTGTCTTGCTGAGTGAAGCAACCAAGATCTACAAAACCTAGAGACAAATACTTTAAAGTCAGGAAACATTTCATCTTAAAAATATCAGTTCTCTACTTCAATCAGACTGTTTTGAGACTCTCACCTCCACTCTTCAACCTTCTCTAATGTGTTCTTATTCACCTATTCGATGTCCTGAGTAAAATTCCCCACTCCCCATGGGATTCTGGTGAGGGACGAGGTCCCGGCTAATCATTTCTGCCACCCTGTTTCCACTACATCAGCAACAATGTACCATTCCTGAAGGGCTGGCTGTTGGGCCAAGCACTGCATATGCGTCATCCCTAACACCACGCTTTTTCTCCACTTAGGGGGAAGGAGGCACTGGCTGTGACAGAGCTTACTTTACAAAGACAGCAGCAACAGTGTCTCCCACCGCCCCCACCCCTGTGCAGGCGGCCTGGCCACCAAGGGGTGGGCCGTGTGGGGCCTCAGCCAACAGAATACCGCTAACGGGACACTGTGCCAGGTACTGGTGAGGCCCTGGCAGTTTCCACTTTCTGCCTCTGGGAAAACCAGCTGCCACATTAGAAGTGGTCACTGCTGGCGGCTGTTCCATGCTGCGTGACCAGAGCATGAATGTTCAGTGAAGTAAGTGGAAAACTAAGGCTCCAAGACCAGGGAAAAAATGCCCAATAACAGATATAGTAGACTCTAATTCACGAGAGCCATGTTTCTAATTAACGTGAAGCTCTAGAAGTGAAGGACTTTTCCCAAATTACCACGTCCTTGTCAGGTGAGTCAGCTTTGCTCCCAGCAGTGTTGGGGACAGGGGCCGTGGAGCATCCCCAGACTGAGCTGGCTACAGAAAAAGTTGCAGGTAAGCTGGGGTCAGTAGGAGGGGCGGAAAGGTGCAGAGACAGTCTGGTGACTGCAGTGCACTCTTACTAACTCCTTTAAAGGCCAAGAGGAAGCAGTTTCTGCACCCTCTGCTCAAAACAACTACAAGAATGAAAAGCAACTCAAATTCCGAATTTACGTAGCAAGTTCCAAATTGCCCCATCCCATAGCTGGACTGATCTTCCTCAGTCTCCTCGAAGATGCGGTAAGGATGGAAACACACAAAGAGGCCCGTGCTTCGTGGTATGGCTTCTGCGCAAAGAATACGTCCTACCTTGGTCAAGGCCCCCTCATTCCACGGTGCTCTCAGGGCCCCTTCTATTACTGATCGCTCTTCCACAGCTTTGCAGGATGTCTTCTGGAAGTCCTTCCTGTTGGAAACTGCCACGCTCAGCGCTGTATTTTATAGAATACTCTCTCCACATCTAGCTCTTACTGGCAACCAGGCTCCTCTCTGAGGACGTCAGCCCCCTGTAGCTCCCTCCGAGGGAATCCACACATATTCTCACATGCTCTGTACTTCAAGAGCCACAACGCCAGGTGTGGGGTAGGAAGTCTTACACTTCAATGAACAATATGATCAACTGCCTATCTTCACCTTGGATATCCCATAGGCACTCAAATTCAACCCGCTGAGTTCCCCTTCAAAAACACAAACATGTCCTTATTTCAGTTCCTCAATGGCCCACTCTGCTTAGGCCGGGGTGTCACACTCATTTTCACCGGGGCCACATCAGCCTCGCGGTTTCCTTCAAAGGGTCAAATGTAACTTTAGGGCTGTATAAATGTAACTGCTCCTTAACAGTTAAGCAAGAGCTCACTGCTGCTGCCGGGTAGAAACAAAGTGCTGGGCCGGACAAAGCAAGGTGGAGGGCCGGATTCAGCCCGTGGGCCTCATGTTTGCCACCTGTGGCCTAGAGGATAAAAACCAAGTGCCTTAACATTGTGTACTAGATCCTTTATCATTCCATCCCTAACTACTCCTTCAGTACAATATTTCACTCCTCACTTTCTCACTCTCCTGCTTGTAGCTCCAGAACTCATGCTGTTTCTCATGTCCATGCTTTTGCTGATGTTGCCCCTCCCCAACTGGGTGCTCACCCCCTCTCAATCCTCTCCCATAGTCCGCCTGGTTGTCTCCAGTCACCATTACATACAGTGCAGGTGTCTCTGCCACCAGGAAGTCACTCCTGACGCTGCCTGTCATCTCTCACCGACTGTAGGTCAGGCTCCCTGCTTCCGTGTTCCTGTAAAAGACTCAGATGACTTTTGTCACTACATCTCTAGCACCTTATACAATACTGACTATTAATATAGTTTAAAGAGACTATGATTTATTCATTCTTTGTTCCTCTAGCACCTAACACCAAGCCTGGCATTGTAGTAGATGCTCAAGAAACTCTCAAGCAGATAATTCAAGATTGTATGGATGTAAAACTCAGAAAATAAATCTGTATCAAAATGGATCAGTTATCCATTGCTGTGTAACAACATCACAACAAACTTAGTGGCTTAAAGCAATATATGCTTAATACAAAATTAACTCTTAGAGATTCTGTGGGCCAGCAATCCAAGCACAGCTTGGCCGAGTCTTCTGCCCCAGGGTTTCAAAGGCTGCCAATAAAATGTTGACCAGGGCCATGGTCTCAGCTGAGGCTGAACTGGGCAAGGATGTCCTTACAAGTTCATGTGTCTGTTGAGAGCATTCACTTCTGTGTAGACCCTAGCTGGACTCAGGGTCTCACTGGGGTGACAGCTGGAGGTTATTCTCAGGTCATGCTACATGGGCCTTTCCAATCTGGCCAGAAAGGGAGACAGTGTCTCAGAAGAAGAGATATTACAACCTACCTAATGTAATCAGAGACGGCCTTTGCTGTATTATATTGGTTCCTCACAGGTCCCCAATCCATGAGGAGATTACTCAAAGGGTATGAATGAACACCACGGGGTGGCAATTACAGGGATCATCTTAGAGTTTGTCCACCACTCACAAACGTGGTTTTGAGAAAGGTCACCAGAAAGACTGTGTAGCTAAAACAGCAAGGACAGAACTGAGAACAGCAAGAGTAGTTAAAGGTGTTTGTTAAAAGGGAGTATGTTTATGCATGGAACTCACTGCACCATCTCAAGTAATATTTTTTCTTTATGGCAATGGCTTTTAAGTTACTAGAGAATTCTACACTTAATACAAAATTTCTTTAAAGCATAGCTCAGGGTTTGGGGGCAAATACTAAATTTAAAACATCGACCATTTTCTACTTCTGCATTCCTCCCTGCATCATTATTTTTGCAACTGGCTCTTTAGATCAGCTGGAATCGCTTAATATATTTTGGTAATTTATAGGCAACAATACACTAGGGAAAATGTCAACCTCATAAAAACTGAAATTAGAAAAGTGAGAAATGTTCAAATTTTCCTCTGAGAAAGAGAAATTTATGAAAATGAGGCAAGTCAGGGAATTACATTAAATCATTTCCAAATGTAAAGAATGTGCTTGATGCATCAGTAACTTTTACACGTGTACCTGCGGGCCAAGTCACATCTGTGACACACAAGGCAGCCTGTGCCTAAAGGATGACAGGACCTGTCCTTCGTCAGACAAATCGGCACGGGATGTAGCCGGTGACACAGCAGTCCCGTCGGAGCAGCACTCTGTCTGAAGGCCTTCCCATACTCTCCTCTCAAAGGGCTTTGATCCTTTTTGCAAATGTTGTGTTCCCCGCGAATGGCCCTGACTGGGGTTAATCACAACAGCGTGAAGAAGGCCCAGAAGCCGTTCGAGCAACATTATGAATGCGGGAAGCGAAAAAACAGCTTCTGGCTTTCTACCACAACATAAAGTCATTAGCAATCATCTGAAAAGACTTGGGGACTGGCCTGGGCCTCCAAAAAGCAAAAGAGGTCAAATTCTCCACAGTGAAAATACCTCTCAGGTCCCTCTTTAGTTGCGTGCTAAGGGAAGAAAGAGGGGATTCGCCAGCCAACGTTTAAGCCTCTGTGTAATTCGTAAGGTGTAACCATTACCTACAATTAGCTTTTCGGGGTTTACCCAGTGAAATTCAATAGTATCCCAAAGATTGAACTGGAAAAGAGCCCTTCCTCAAGGGCAGAACCCGGCTGTGAAGGTCATGGCTCATGCCTCAGGTGAGACTAAAATGCTGAGGATGGTACTTTTACAGTCAGCCCGCAGACCCATCAGCCCTGGCACTCAGCTGGCTGACACTGGACTCCAGCTAAGTATCGGAAATTGTTTAAAAGAGTCTAGGATTGGAGCAAATCATCACTTACTAGCTGGGTGAGCTGTTTCATTTCTCTGGGCCTCAACGTCCCCCGCCTGTAAGTTGCCTATTTCATAGACTGGTAGCCTGAACCCAGGCTCAGACATCTCTGAGAATATCTGGTGAACTTACGAGAGGGGGAGTCTGTCAGATACCAGTGCAGGAGAGGTTGAGGCGCTTCCAGCAACTGGATTTATCTGAAGGCAGGAGAGAGCAAGGCTCACTAACTTGACCCTGGGTTGCAGGGGTGCAGTGATTCTGAATAGGGCAGGGCAGAGGCTCACAGATCCATCCCCAGAGAAGAGAAGGCCAGCATGGAGAAAGCAAAGAAGGCTTTTCAGTGAGGGGCTCTCGCAGTGACACGGGGGCATGAGCACTCTGATATTCCTGAGGCGAAGTATGACAATGAACCTGGGAAAGGAGCGAACTCCCCTCTGCACCTAGCAATGTGACCTTGCTGAAATGTAGGCTCCAAGGAACACAGAATGTTTGGTTCCCTTGGGGATGCAATCAACCAAGTCACCAAGTCTTAGCTGAGCACTGATCTTTACTGTGCTTGGAAGTACAGAGACGGCGCCCAGGGCAGAAGGTGCCAGAAGCCAAGGCAGAGGCACAGAGTTGGACTCAAAGGGAGTGCACAGGGGCTCAGAGGGAACACTGAGAGGAGACATCCCTCGAGGACCCCCCGCCCCGTACTCGAGGGGAAGTGGCCATGGGTGCTGCCACATGCTGTATGGGTAAGGATGAGAGTCAATGACAGCATCGCTACTGGTGTGGCCCTCATTGTCATCATACAAGCAGGACAGGCCAGGGAGGTCTGGGTCATCCCCAGTAATATTCACACTGGGAAAAGTTTGGCAACATCTTTTTTGTAAATCCAGATTTCACAAAATTTTCCCTAAATCAAACCAGCAGAAAGCTACTCCTTCACTTAATGGTGAGGCAATAGGTTGCTTCTACCATCAGACCAAGCTAAATCATGCTAATTAAATTTCCTTTCAATGACATACTATGGTTTTTCCCAGCTTAGTCACTCCAAGCTTCCTCATTTACCCAGAACCCCATGCAAACGCAGCTACTCTGGGGTAGGAAGGAGGGGCGGCGGCCAGGCTTCTGTCCAGATCTGTCATAAGATGGAAATTCAAGTCACATTTCATAAAAGGTAACTTCTGAGGAATAAGACCAAGTCTGTTTCCCACAGCTCAAGAGCGCTTCAAACTCCATTTTAATTAACAATGTTTCACAGGAAGAGCCCTTTGTCTATTTATTCTGTAAACAGGGAGTTCAGGTCCCCTCCAGGTGAAATGGCTCTATTGCCTGGACTTGCAGCAGCCCCCTGAGGTAGGCATCACCAGCAGATCCAATCAGCTAAGGGTTCGATTTGATTACTGCCAGATAAACAACTTACTACCCACACTGATTTCATCCCCACAGAAATCCCCATGTTACTGAATTGACACTCCTCTGTGGAGGCAGACTGAAAAGACTTTCTGGCCAAAAGGTACACCGTGATGCTCGAGAGCAGTGTGGCTCGCTGAGCCAAAAGGACCTTGCACCTGGAACACTAGGGCTGTGTGAGGCAGGAGGCAAACTTGGGCCTGAGTCTGCATGACAACTGGCCTTTCAAGAGGGCAATCTGTCACATGAATCACTGTGGAATACACCTCAAAAATGCTTATATTGTCACGCCTAGCTATTCCATTTGTAGGAATTCGTACTGAGAATATCAAGTGAGTGCAGAAAGCTGCAAGGATGTTCATTTTAATGTTGTGACAGGGTAGGAAACCGGAAGTACACTAATGCCCAAAGCTAAACACTGCGTAAATAAATTAGCCGGTTAAGTATTCTACAGGTTGTCTCCAAACACGAAAAAATACAGTAGAAAACATACAACATGGCAAAATGAGGCTATAGTGGGCACAGCAAGTTATAAATGTTTTTACAGTAACATAAGAACTATGGTTCATAAAACACATACCTGGTACATGCATACGTAGAAAAAAGACTCAAACGACAGACACCAAAATGTGAATTTTTTAAGGTGGTTGTTTAGTGGGCAATTTTAGTTTTCCTCTTTTGTTTGAGTTTGTACACTTTTGACAATAAACACATATTACTTTTTAAATAGTAAAAGAGAGTGTTCGTTTAAAGTCACAATTGGCAGAGACCTGGAAATAACCTCGCCCAACCTTTCATGTCACGTGAGTGACGATGCCGCGTAGGAGGCCTCACCAGGCAGGAGCAGCGGCCCCAGCCACAGAGACGAACTCCTTACACTGCTATTCACAGGAATGTTACTGTAGATTACAGTCGTAATTAAATTAATTACAAACATCAAAGTAACCTTTGATCTGTTGTGAAACGAGAGGCCCTCCAGAGCAGCCCTTCAGCTTTTCTGGGCCACCAACACCACCCTTAAAGAAGTTGGTGAATGCCCAGAAAAACGCACATAATAAACAGAAATTCTGCACATTGGTTCAGGAATTCAGAGACCCGAAACCTGCTTCATGTGTTCCTTAAAGCTGGCGTGTTTTTTCTGTGCATCGTGACGTGAAATTGTGGGAGGTGGGGCAGAAAAAGACAGTACAAGAATAAAGTAGGACAACAAGATATATCATGCCTACGTGATGGGTACCATTTTGCAAAATCTGTGTCTCACAAAATTATTTGTAATATCTGGATATATACCTAAGGAATATTCAATAATATAAGTTATTGTTGTGTGTGTTTGAGACATAAAATGTATTTCTTCACCACGGGCTGAGGTGGAGCCGTGCTAAAGGAACTGTCCTAGAGCCGTGACCTCAGGTTTAAAAGAAACCCTGCACTGGACAGAAGCACAGCATCAGCGCCATTCAGCCATCTGACCACACTTTGAGGGGGAAATAAAGGGCAAGAGTGGAATTTCTTAAAACTCCTACAAAAAATTATCTATTACTGTTTAGCAAAAAAAAAAAAAACAACAACAACCAGGAGTTAAAAGTTTGGGTCAGGACCTGACCAAGTCGTTTTGGATTCTTTGTGGTCTACACTTCATGAGCACTTGAATGCTTCATTTCAGATTATGATTTGTTTACTACCATTAAGTATAGACAGCATTCACCTATTTGCTATTTGGACTCTATGAAAGGAAATCCTATTCAGCCTCATGTAAACCCATTTCCTCTCTCATTCATTTTGTGTGTCTCTCATTCACTCTCTCTCGCCACCCATCAGGGAACATTAACGGAACAACACAGAACTGACTGAATCTGAGACATCCATGTCAGCCACAAGGAGACAAATGTCTGTCTCAGACTGTCTCCAACTCAGGCCAAGCGCCTGTATCCAACAGATCTTCCATTGGAATGGTGGGTTTGTGTCCCATTGAGGTACCTAATTCAACCGGGTGTTCTCTAACACCGACTTCAACAGGAACCCGGGAACAGCCCTCAAACACTCCTTGTCAGCAGCAGACTCAGCTCCTCAGTTTTATGGAAAGTGACCATCACTGCCTCGGCTCTCGCGCAGGGGAGCACAGGGAAAGGAGGAAACTGGTGCCACGCGGATGGACCTCCACGAGCCCCCTGCTTTCTTCCATTCTGCCTCTCAGAGCTCCAACGGCAGGCTTGCACTCTCTGCGGCAGGACAGCCCATGGAAACCAAAGCTGGGGCCCAGTTCGCCTGCAGCCTTTTTAGACCTCTGTCCCCTTCCCTGGGAGCCCTCCAAAGAGCATTTGGAAAAAGGGTCATCATTACCTTTCATGAAAGAGTGAAATTCCTAAAACTTTAGGCATTACTAGATTTGGTTAATTATTAACTTGTTACATGTAAAAAAGCACTCAATGAGGCATCTGAAATCACGTTGTTTAGGCTACTGACGGGCCCTGACCCATGAGTTTCAAAGAAACTTCCAAGTAAAGGGAAGGGATTTTCGGAGAAGAAATTGTCTAAGGTCAGTAAGAATCAGGTTCAGGAGCTAGCTGACCATAGCATCTCTCTCTTTTTCACAATGAGACAAAATTCACACAATACACAATTAACCATTTAAAGTGCGTGATTCAGTGGCATTTACTACAATATTGTACAGTCACGATCTATACCAAGTTCTAAAGCATTTGCATTACCCCTGTTGACCCCGAGAATAATTGTACCTGTTGAGAAGGGCTCCTGATGGCTAACTGGGCTCAAATTTATCAACAGAGCCTAGCATCTGCTGCCGAAGAAGGGCCTATCACAGAAGCCACATGCCTTCACTGTGTTTCTGCCATCCGAGCCAACCCTTGTAAAAGAGTTCCTACTTCAACCAGCAGGGCTCAGTCCTTCCCATCCCATTGGAGCTGGGCAGCCATATCCTCATTAGCATCTTAACCAACCAATCAGAGGAGATCCATTCCAACCAATCAGGACAGTGCTTTTTGCATCAATCAAATGATGAGGATTTGGAGTCATGAGAATGGGCCAATCAAGGAGCAGTGGTGGGGATTTCTCTCTGTACAAGTTAGCTCCCCTCTGGCTTGAACAGCCCATTTTCCCTTTCCACCAAGGACTGAAGATTGCATTTCCCCAGCTGGAGCTGAAACACCGAAGACCAGAAAAATGCACATAATGCTGGACCGGAGGGGAGCAGAGCAGGTGGAGTGGAGCAGAGCAGAGGGGAGCAGAACTGTCTAGCTGGAGAGGGATCTTGCCCGCGGGCCACCCCACAGCCGTGCTGTTCTCACAGCTGTGCTGTATCGCAGCGGAGCTGTTAGCACTAAACAAAGTTTCCTTCTTCACCGCACCCCAAATCGGGGATTCCTGTTGGCATTGAATTGGTGCCAACGACCACTGGTGACACCCCCAAAGAAAACCCTGTGCCCATTAAGCAGCCCTTCTCTGATCCTGAGCATAACAGCGGGTCTGACACTGCGAGTTCTGGTCACACAAGGTCTAGGTGGACTGCAATGCCAGAGCAGGAACCCGGCCTGCCCCATCTATCCCTGGATCCTCAGCTCACAGGAAAGGCTCCGTAAATATCTGCTGAAGGGGTCTTGAATGATCGCGAATCAAATTGAGCAGCAAACACTTTGGTTGCTATAAAGCCAGTGAACCACTTTCCTGCCCACCCCTAGACACTGGGCCTGGCTGGGTAATCGGTTCTGGATTCTGAGGACCTGAATGGGGCAAGTAAGAGTTAGGAAGGACCAGAGTTGAGAATGAGGTTGAGCGAGCACGTTCTAAGTGACAGAAGGTTTACATTATCCCACGTAATCACCCCTGGAGAGACACTTGAAGTTTAGAAAAGCAACTTATGTGAGGTCACTCACCTGGTAAGTGGTGGAGCCACAGTGGGGGCCTGGGCAGCACAGCCCAAAGCCACTGCCTTTTAACACGAGCCCATGGTCATTTAACAGGCGAGAACATGAAGGCTCAGAGCGGAGTCCTTCACCAGTTTTGCAAAAGCACCAGTAAACCAGGGAATCAGAGAGACCACCAGTCGCATGGTACTTCAATCAGGGTGGACATGAAAGCTGCCAACTGACGGGTGAGTTTTTAGAACACAGAGTCCTCACTCTTCCTCAATTCAATCACAGGCACAGTCCATCTCCTGGTGACCACTGCAAGGCTGTACTGGTCCAGTGGCAGACCCCAAGGGATTACTAGAGGGCAAATCTAATCTATAAAGGGATGCACAAGACCTACTTAGGTAATATTATAAAGTGAAACATTTTAATTCACTTTTTAACCACCTAAATACCCACTGTTTTAAAGGTTTCCAATGTTTCTGTTTAAAAGAATATTTTGGAGCAGATGACAAATGTTAATCCAAACAAGTGACCTTCTTCCCTCCTTAATACAGGGTGGGGCAAAAGTAGATTTACAGTTGTGAGCATGCAAAACACATAGTTTATTCTTGTATTATTGTTCGTTATTGTAGTATTTTCTATAAAGACAACTGTGAACCTATTTTTGTCCCACCCCGTATTTTAGAGCGCAATGTTTTCTCTCCTTCTCTCCAGGAAAGCAGAGGTCGGCGCTGTCACAGTGTCTGACAGCAACCCTATGAGGTACACGCCATGATTACGCCCGTTTTCAGACACGGAACCTGGAGCCCCGAGAAGGTCACTGCCGCGGGAGCTGTCCCTGCAGCAAGCTGCCGCCTTTGAGGACAGCAGACACGAGGGCGGGTGCACGTGGGAAACAGGAGACAGAGACATGGAGTTGACTTGCAGGGATGCCTGCCAGGAACCACGCAGAATAATTTTCACCATCACTGAGCAGGTGAGACAGAGAGATAGTTCTGGGACTGTAGTGACAGCTGAATTTCCACCTCCAGCCTGGGGCGCAGGGGTCCTGTTCCTCTGTGGCTTCCTCAGTGACAGCCACCACATTAATATTTGAAATCTTCTTTTCTGTATTGCTTTATCTGGGCTTATAATCTTAAATTACTTAAAAAGATTTTAAGTGTTACTTTATTTTATTTTAAGTGTGATTTTACTCTTCGCAGTGGTTTTATTATATTGATGAGAATATCGTCAAGAAAACAAATATTCAATTAAGTAAATAACAGAACCTAGTGGGAAAATAGGATTCATTTTGTTTGTCTATTATTATTCAGAAAAACGTGGCAGAGTGAAAAAGTCAGGTCCTGTACTATGAGCCTTGCAGGAACCCGTGTGTTCCAGTAAAGTACCAGGAGTATAATAAATTCACAGATCTGAGTACCGGCTGCTATCTGCGTCAGTCACATGAGAGCCTAACAAATACAAGGCTTAAAAGAGGACCTTTACCAGCCAGTATCTGTCCAGGCCTGTGAACTATCTCAGTCCGTTTGTCTATTTACCTGTCTCTGTCTGTCTGTCTGTCAACTGCTATCTGGCTAACATAAAACATTTAAGACTGTAAATAGATAACTGCTCAGCCAGGTATCTTAGGCCCTCCGGTTGAAAAGAGCCAGCTCCTGTTAACTTTCGGCAGTAAAAGCGAAGTTCCCACTTAAGGTGACTGGGAGTCGAGTGTAAACATGAGTGGGAGTTACAGGTTCTGTGGCCTCAGGCCACTGGTGTTCTGGTCACGCCAGCACAAGCTGGGGTGGGGTGGGGGGTGGGCAGCGTAACAATTTAGTGAGGACTCTGGCCCTGGTCTTCCTGGATTCAAAGCCTGTTCTCCTCTCTTCCCAGCTCTTCGCTCCCACGCACGCTACTTGGCCTGGACACTCTCCCCTTGCTTCCACTGTAAAACAGGGGGTAGCAATATCACTCCCCTGGGTCTGGACTTAAGTAAATCCAGTATGCAAAATGCTTCCACAGCATCTGACACTTTCTGAGCACTCAATAACATGATTACTCTGTCTGAAGATAATTTTATATCTGATTCTTTAATGCCCACCAGATTAGTATAGACAATGAGCACTCTTCTGATCAATCACCAAACTGTGCTCTCTGTCCCATTATTTTCTCCTGGTGCCACTAGAAGCGAGGGGGTAAGTCTGCAGAAATGTGCCATAATTCCTTTTCCCCCACAATTCACCTACAGCTTTGTAGCTCAATTTTACTGTAGAGCTTTAAATGACAGAACTTCTAAGATCCCCAAAGCTGATCAGTAGATAACACAACACAATTTAAAAGTCAGCTTAAAAAACAACAACACAACTTTCATTCAAAGAAAAATTTCCTTGAGTTGAGCCACTTTCCTCGCCTCAAAGGGAAAGGCTTCCCTCTATAACATGCTGGCCTATTTTAGCAGACAGGATGAAATAAAATACATGAATGTATCCAGTCTGAATCTATCATCAAGGGAAAAGAAGAAATATTATCTCTCATTTAAATTTATTTACAATATAGTTTTGGATCAAGAGGTATAAATAATGCATGATGGCATTTCAGGAGCCCAGAGGAACGCTCCAGTGTGTTCTATTATCTCAGCCTCTAAGTCGCAACACCGGGAGCCTTTGGGGAGCCTGTGAATGCGGCTCCCGAGGGGGGGCGCTGTTTTGGAGGGGAAACCGGGAAGGGAATTGCCTCTCCGGGGCGCCGAGGTGTCTGGATGCACTTCCTTCCTCCCACCACTAGGACTTTCCCACTACGTGCTGACTCACCTGCGGAGTTGCTGAAGCCTGGTGGTGACCCACTGTGATGTTCTTGTGAGAGGGTCTCATGGCCCAGTCATCGCCTGTTCCCTGAAAAATGGCCATCTTCTCTCCCTGCCCGGGAAAGCTAGCACAGCAGAAGGAGTCGCCTAAGGCCAGTGTGCCTGCCGGGGGAAGGAAAGGAACTGCCTTCCCAAGTATTTTCTCCTAGGAAAATGCTCACAATATAAGCAAATTGTGATCTTGTCTCATATAAGCACAAGCGGCTTTATTTTATGTATAGTTAAAGGATGCACTAAAACTGGAGACATTTTAGCTCGAAAATTTACCACTCTGTTCTGCTTGTCCCTAGAAATAAAAATGGGAAAATGCTCAAAAAAGCATTTTGTTGCTAGGTTCCACAAGTCAAGTTTTATACCAGGAAAATGTCTTGTGCACGCTCCCGGGACTGCAGGGAGCCAAGGAGGAGAGGGCACCCTCATTTGCTTTCCATGTACAATCCTTCCCACACTGCAGTTCTCTAGCAAGCTCCCCACACTCTCAATCTCCAAAAGAGCAGTAGGCACCCGTCTCTCTGTTCAGTGGGTTCCTGTAACAGGAGGGGGGTGGGTGTTGGCTGAGAGGCCTCAGGGCCCCCAAAAGCCTGGCATGGGGGCTGGGAAATGTAGCAGCACAGGGATTGAGAGTTATTTTGCATATCAACAGCAGGCTAGCTTCATACCTATACGCAAAAAATGGTTATTTTGCATATTAACAGCAGGGTAGCTAAGGAGATGGACCAGACTTTGATCCATGATGTAACTGGGAGGCAGCTCTTCCCCTCCCCCCGTGACAGTGCCTGCATGACAGCTTGAAGATGGTTCGCTCCAGGACCACGGGGCCACACCTGGCCAGACTAACAACGGCAGCCAAGAAAGGCAGAAAATGCGAGAGTGCACGGGCAGGTGCAGCCGATTGTGGGAGGAGTCAGAAATGGGGTTACAGAGGAGGTTCCAGGCTGGGATTTAAAATAGAAAGCGGGCTGCCATGAGGGACGGGCAACAATGAGAGACCATGCGGGAAGAAAAGGGGTGAAAGGACTCTCGCTGGTGGGCCAAGAGAAGGTGCCACGTGGTTTTGGATTAAGAACTAGAGATCTTGGCGACAGAGCTGATGGTGCTGGGGACTGTGGGAGACTTCCCAGCCGAACACGGATTACTGGAAGGAACCGGGAGTCTAGCCAAGCGACAGATTTCTATTTCTCTTCCTGAGATGTGGTCCCCCTGACTGGCCTGGTTGGGCAAAGGGGGGAAGGCAGGTCTGTGTGTGTGTTTGTGGGTGTTTTAAAGGGACTTTGAGATTTAATGGAGACATTCTGCCATTACTCTAAATCTGTATAACTTTTGAATAAATAGTTCCTTTCCTTTTTACCAAACTCTGGTGTTGAGAGCCACAGTTCATACCGGCAGCAGGCAAAGATGAACCTAGAACAGAAAGACACTGGGGGGAGCAATGTTTCGGTAAGAGTACCTGGGCTCGCAAACGGGTCCTTTCTAACATTCCTACTGTTTGAGTACACAGGTCACACTCTCTGAAAACTCCCCCAAGGTCTGCCAGTCTGCATTGGTCCACTCTGCTCCACTGGCCACTCCAGGGAGGGCCTGCATGTCCAGAAGCTCAGCACGTGTCTAGGCCAGCATCAGATGCCTCTCTCCCTTTCTGCAAGCAGAAGGCCAATTCTCCTAGAGTCTCCGCCACACCGCACCTGGCCAGCAGGAGAGGAGAGCGGCACCAGAAACCCGGCCTCCCCAAGGCCAGCTGTACCGAGGACCCCACGTACCTCTCCAGAGCTCTCCTGATCCATTACAGCAGGGTCAGTTCTGCTACCTCTTGGTTAGCCTGGGGGAGATGGGAGTGGGGTCTGGCCCAATCTGTTGGTAGCTCACTTTAGAATTTTAGTTCTGTCCTTACCTTTGCTCTGTAGTCATAATTTTAGGAAAACATTAAAAATAGAAAAGGTCCCTTGCTTATTGGCATTTCACTCTATGTAGAATCTGTCAGAGTGTCCCACCCTCCTGCCCACGCATCTGTGGCCCCTTCTGGCCTGAGAGGTGCCTGAGGGCAGGAGCTGTGTGTAGCAGTCAGTGTCTCAGCCTCGGTCCTTGGCTCAACAGTCCTTCTTTCTCTGCAGTTTCCATTTCTGTGGATTGTATCCCCTGGTTGACCAAGGTCCAAAAATACCGAATTGAAAATTCCAGAAATGAAGAGCTCGTAGGTTTTAAATCGAGTGCCATTCTGAGCAATGTGATGTAGTAACTCGAGTCCTGCCCTGAATGTGAATCATCCCTTCGTCCAGCTTCTTACACTACAGACGCTCCCTGCCCACTGGTCTCTTACCAGCCATCCCAGTGACCAGATCTCCATTGGTATCAGAGCGCTGGTGCTCAAGTCAATCTTATTTTACTTAGCAATGGCCCCAGAGCTTAAGAGCAGTGATTCTGGAAATCCAGATATGCCAAAGAGAAGCCATAAAGTGCTTCCGTTAAGTGAAAATATCTGTATATGTATGTATGTGCAGGAAAAGAACATAGTACATATAGGGTTCAGTACTATCTGAGGTTTCAGGCATCCACTGGGGCCCACAGATAAGGAGGGACAGCTGTCTACCTAAGTATGTAATCTTTACGTGCAGGTGGAAGGCTGGGGAGAGCAGAGCTACAAATACACAAGGGAAGGGTGGGAAATAAAGTAGAAATGAAAGTTGTCCCACATCGCAGAAGGCTTTAAACTGGCAAAATAAGAAACTGAGAATACAGACGATGAGGAGGAGCAAGAGGAAGAGGAAAACAACTGGCATCCATTGAGCACTTAGTACGTGCCGGGCACTGGTCTAAGTGCTGTCCACCTGTCACCAGTAATGAGGAGGCGTCCAGGGAGACTTTGGAACAGGAGAGTGGTGAGATCAGAATTATGTTTCTAAAGATGAATCTGACAGCAGCAGATAGAAGAGGCGAGCCTGGGGAAGGGGTGGTCATGATCCCACAGAGAACACACACGGTGGAGGCAGAGGGAATGGTCAAGTCAAGGCAGAACCGAGGCCTCAGAAGGATGTGGTGAGGGAGACACCGAAAGGGTGAGGGTGGTGCCGTTGAGGAGTACTTGATTTGAGTGGTAGCGGGTGGCATTCACGGCAGGGAATGGAGCACAGGTGAGGGAGCAGATCTGGAGACTGGCTCGGTGTCCACTCAGGTGGACTCTCTGCGGCTATGACAGGCTTTCCAAGGGTGCAGAGTGGTCAGTTCAAGCCTGGGATGGGGCCGCTGAGGTCCGTCCTGGGAGCACAGGCCCATGGAGTTCCAGGGTAAAGTTACGGTGGAAAGGTGGGGCAAGAAACAGGAGGTGATGATGTTGCTTCCAAGACACGTGGCAGAAACGGGGGGTTAGGGGGAGTGGGAAGAAAAGCAAAATGGAGGGCAGTTCTCTCTGCTTCTCTCAGGCCTGAGGAGACCTAATGATGTTTGGGGGCAGGAGTTAAAGATCTGCTGGGGGAAAATGTTTTCAAAATGCCACAGGGAAAGGCTTCCCTGACGGAACAGTGTCCCAGAGGAAATTAGAGGAAGTAGAAACAAGTGATAAGTAAAAAAATACAGCTTCTGAAAAAAAACTTTTTCCTTGAAATTAGGGAGAGGAAGAAAGATTAAGAATAAAGGGGCCATTTGGGGGATGGAAAGGGAAAAACCGAGAGTTCTTTTTCATAGGTTTTTCCCTTTTTTGTGACTGTAAGAGGGAGTGGAGGGAGGACAGTGCTTAGAGCAGACGGGAAGGTCTGAATCAAGCGTCACCAAAGCAAATCGACTGAGTGTCCATTACCACATCACCATATCTCCAGGCCCTTCCAGGCGGACCCATCTCCAGAAGGGTACAGAGTCATGTTGCTTTAAATGGGGGAGAAAAAGTCTTTACAAACATCTTTTCAAAGACACAATAAAATGGCATAACAAGAAGAGACTTAAAGATGTCTGTATCTCCTCTCTCTACGTCCTCCCATCACGCCCTGATGAGCCCGACACCAGTCTGAACACAGACACTAGAGACCAACAGCCAGCTCGGGGCAGTCGCTCGCCTGGCTCCCCAGACCACAGCACACACCCCCCACCCGTGCCCTGGCACACAGGGGCATCTCCCTCCAGCACTCCTGACGTGGGAAAGTTTTACAAAAACATTTTAACATAATTATGAGAACACACATAAAGACAGGTATGGATTTATAATAGTCTTATGTTCAATTTGAGAATGAAAAGATAAAACAGTATAACCCTGCACCTAGTTATTTTTTTGAAAAATTGTGTATTAAGTGCACACCATGCTTTATAAAATTAAGGGGACATTCCATAGCTGACTGAAATCTGTCTCACCATATATTCTGTGCCAATGATTATTTCCTTGTAGCTGAAAACAGCTTAATTTAAAGCAAATTTATGGAAATTATTTCATGCTATTTCCTTGAACACTTAAATTAAAAACAAACCTTACATACTGACTTTTTATAACACCCGGCAGAATCAGAATTCAAAAAGAAAGGGTCTTACCTGTTGTAATATAATAATACATGTAGGAACGCATGTTATTCCAGCCAAAAAAGGGTCGGGCGAGAGAAAAAACAGTTGTGGTCAATACTGATACAAAAACTGTTCATTTTCTAAACCAACAGGCAAAAAATCGTAACAAAGTAGGCATCGACCATAGTTTCATTAAAGAGTTCTATAAACTATAGAACCCATCATTTGCTATATTTGTTAGTTTCTCAATACAAATAAAATTTTCTGACATAGAAATAATTCTGAACAGAAATCATTTCTTTTACATGATAGAGCAATTTGTTTTAAACTTAATAACTGCAAAAGCAAAGCACAGCCCACAAGCCAAATCTGCTCCCCACTTGTTTTTATAAATAAAGTTTTATTGGAACATAACCACACCCACTATTTCTGAATTGTCTATGGCTGCTGCTGTGCTCCAATGGCAGAGCTGAATAGTTGCTACCGAGTCCATATGACCCTCAAAGCCCAAGTATGTACTATTTGGCCCGTGATAGAAAAAGTGTGCTGACTCCCATTTAAAAGTAATGATAAAAGGATTCCTTTACCTTTCTCCTTCCCAGACAATCCCATCCCAATCAGCCTCGACGCTGCCAACCCTGAGCCCATCCGTGACTGCCATAAGCTTGAAATGTGGCTACTCGGAATTGAGAGGTATAAAACACATACCAGATTTCAAAGATTTAGTAACAGCCACAAAAAGTTGCAATCTCATAATAATTTTTAAAATGTTGATTACATGTAAAAATGGTGATATTTTGATATATTGGGTTAAGTAAGATATAGCAATAAAATTAGTTTCAGCCACTTCAATGTTTTTCATGTGACTACTAGAAAACCTTTAAATGCATATGAAGCTCACATTTGGTTTATATTGGACCGGACAGTAGTGGCCTCGATGTTAGGTGGCCCTAAACAAATCGTGCTCTGAGAACTAGGTCCTTCCAGGACCTGTCACTGAAATAACACAAGTCAGCTCACATCCGTGTCTAGGCTGCACTCCCAGGACCTCGTCGCAAACGGTAGATAATTGGTCTGCTTTGCGGTTTGCTTAGTGACTGAATTGTGCAACTTGTCTGGATAATTTGGTCCTTGAGAATGGCTGGAGAAAATGAGTGAAAATGTCCAATTACTGGCTACATACAGAAATAGTTCGAGTTGCCAGGATCAAACTGGCGGGGAGCAATACACTTTGCTGAAGGCCAATTACATCCTTTCATCTTTCCCCATGACATAGATAACAATGCAGGCCTCACCTCCTGCAAGTTCACTGCAGCATATAAATAAGTAGGGTAGACGAGAGGCAAGAGCAGAAAGACTGCCAGAAAAAATCAAGGTCACTTTAGCCCATATTTGCCAAAAGCAAAAGCAAATCTGAACACTACAGTTTATCTTACATAATTCATTACTGATTATTGCAGCTTCACACATATTCTGCTCGATGTTTGCCTCACTTAACACCCAAAGGTCAATAGATATGGAAAAAATATATATGTGTGTGTGTGTGTGTGTGTGTGTGTGTGTGTGTGTGTGTGTGTATTCAGTGAGTTCTCTTTTGGGTTAAGTACATTATTTCCTTGTAAGTCTTTGTATTATAATTAGACAAACTGATGAACATTTACATAGATAATTATAATTTTGTAGCCCTGGAGATGACTATTCACCATGTCACATCCACAGTATTTGTGAAATATAACACAACTTCCCAGGATGTAAATACCCACTTCTCCCAAGGCTGCACAGAGCAAGCCACAAAGGTGTGACTGACGAAAACAGGTTGATTTTTAGCACTCATGGAAGCAATCTCATTTCTCAAGCAGTGAGTAATGGGACAAGAATGAATGGCAAGAAAAAGTGGGAAGCAAAGCATTTCCATGTTTTTTTTCTAATTAGATTATTTTTAACCCAATGGATGCCAAATCCAAAGTTCTTTGGGGGTGAACTAAGTCCAATATGCCCAGTACATTGATCAGAACTATCTTTCTGTCTTCAAATGGCTACAAACCTCATGCCAGGCCCGTCCTCTCTGCTGGATGGTGAGGGATGCAACAGTGAACAAGATACAGTTCTTTCTGGTTCTAAAGTTGCTTAGAAATGGTAGGGAGATAAGATGAGCACAAAATGAGGCCAGGCTGTCCAAGGTAAATTCAGAGCAGAAAAGCAAAGTTCTAGGAGCATTCATGGATGGCAAAGTCCCTGCCTTTTGAATTGCAGAAGAATCAGGGAACTTTGTGTGGAAAGGATGGCTTAAGATGAAGGGTGATAAAAAAGGTCCTGTGTGGAGATAATTCCCCCCAAAAGGAAAGGAGGCAACAGAACATTTGGGTATGTTGAAAGAATGGCAAACAGCACATTTTGGCTGGTCACTGATTTAGAGATTAGTGACACACAATTTGAACAGCATGTTGGAACTGGGCCATGGAGAGTGTCTCAGTGCCGGACAAAGAGACCCAAACTTCATTTGGCAGGCCAGGGAGAACCCTGGACCAGGCATCAGGAAGCCTGGAGTTGTGGGGGGTCCACTCCCATCCACAGGGGAGACTGGTTCTCTGAGACCATGCTCTGATTTTTTTTCTTGGGGATGGGCTGGGCCGGAGAAGCCCTAAAATTCCCACATGATCCAAGAAAAAATCTGCATCCAAGATGAGAGCTGCATTTTAGGGAGACAATCTGTCATCAGCACAGTCCAAGACTGGAGCCTGAGGACCGCGTAGAAGGATGCAGCCACACTGCAAGGGACACGTGCAAATGAGAACCTGAGTGTCTGTGTTTAGAGCCGAACAAGAGAGCAGTGTAGCAGTACCTGAAGCACTGAGAGAGGAACCTTCTATAGGACTTATTAGAACAACACATTAGAAGAGAGAGGAGGGAGTCAAAGATAATTGTGATGTTTGGGATCTGCGTGTGCGACGGAAGAGCTGCCACACTTAATTCAGCTGAAATCAACAGCCACTTATTAATAAATTCTTTCCATTGTAACAGACACTGAGTGGGGCAGCGGTCTCAGAGATTAGTAAGGCAGGGTCCCTGTGGCCAAGTAGCCCCACAGCAGTACAAGTGTGGGCCAGCACAAGCTGGCTTGCTCTTTTGTTTTTGTTTTTTTGTTATTGTTACTGTTTGTGGTGAGAGCAGAGGGAGATGACAGCAGTTTCAGCCTTGAACTCGGCCCTCAACAGCCTGGAGCAATAAAGAGGCAAAGGGATCTGAATTCCCAAACCCAGGTCTCCTGTTTTTCTCCATGTGCCACTTTAAGCAACTCCTGTGGCCTTTCTGAGCCTCAGTTGTCCCATTTGTAAAAGGTGGTTGATAATACTGTCCTCCCGAAATTATGAAAAGGACTACATAAACTAATATATGCGGGGACACATCGTGAATCTCAAAGCACTTTATAGATTTAATGTGGTTGCTAATTCTAAAGCGCTGCGTGGCACCCAGGTACCCAATAAAAACGCAGAAGCACAGACTGATGGAAGAGGGATCCCGCTAAAGGTAAGATTCGACGTCACATTAATTAAGGTTTAGACAAAGTCATGAGAACAGATGGACGGGCTAAACACAAAAGCGTGGTGAAAAAAGCCGAGAAACAAACACTGGCGGACGACCACATCGAGGGACTGGAGGAAGGAGAGTCAACAAACAGGAAAAGTCCGCCAGTGCGAACAGGAGAGAACATGGGTGCTAGTCCAGACTCTCCCACCTACTAATTCCTTTGCTTTGCTCAAATTATTTAGGCCTATAAACTTTGAATTTAGATGCAGGTTCACCTGGTACCTCAGAGACATGTAAGAAGTACTGAAATCTTAGCCTGTTGGGATAGTGTCAGTGTCCTCCAAAGTTTCAGACAGGTGTAGGGAAGAGAGGTTTTAGCAAGGGAAGATGAAAACAAAAACAGTAAGGGCTGTGATAAAGTGTGGAGAGCCCTGAGGAAAGAGGGGCTTCTAGAAGGAAAAGGTGGTCAGAAGTACCATGTGAGGTGGAAAGGCAAGAAGGATGAACCCTACAACAGTTAAGTGATTGGGAGATTTGGAAGTCGTCAGTGACTCTGGAGAGAAGATACCCATAAAGTAGAGGGGGCAGAGATAGACGGCAGAAGATCACAGGAGAATGGGAGGAGGGAGCAGAGATCCCATGAGGAAAGAGGTGAAAGGTGGCAGGAGGAAGGCATAGAATTGACAAGAGGTTCAGGCTATGAAATGGGGGTGATGCAGAGGTTTTTTTAAAAAAGAGGGGTAGAGCTAGAAAAGCAAGAGAGAAGGAAGAGTGGATAGGTCAGATACTGAGGAGTGGGAGAGAAGCCCACATGGCAGAAGTTAGCCTTAAAAAAGGAGGGGGGGTGACTCTTCTGTTGACACTAGGGGCAGGGTGTTAAGGATGTGAGAAATATAAGGTAAGGAAATAAAAAAGCAAGAAGCAGTGCATGTCAGACAGACTAAAGCTTCCAAACTAGAAATGAGGTCATTTACTAAGAATAGCTCAGGGCTGGGGCCCTGAGGGGTGTAGAAATGGTTTGGAAAAGCCCCAGTGGGGACAGAGAGGGGGAGCCAAGAAGACAGGACTACCAGGACTCCCTGCTTCAAACTGGAAACTCTGCCCAGACAGAGGTGACTGGGTCACCCTGAGAAGTGGCTCGCAAGGCAGGCTCTCAGAGAGACCTGGACTTTTTAGGTAATGGAGTCACATTGTTTAGGCTGTAATATGCTGCCTGTTGTATTTGATCTCTCCTAGGTACAAGCTTCTTCCAGGGAGATGGGGAGATGGTCTCTATCCCTTTCTGCTATTCCTCTGTCTTGGAAAGATAGATGTTAAGAGAAAAAAAAAAACTAAAAAAGAGATCACAGTAATTGTAAAATAACAGCAGGGTACTAATTATTTAGACAAAACATACTTAATATATGCAAGTATAGGGGAAAGAAGCAGTGTTAAATTTACTCTAAAAAATATAGCATGTGCATTATTGAGGTTCCAGCCAGGATGGAGGCATAGGTAGAAACACTTTGCTTCCTCACACAACCTAAAGAAGGACAACAACCAATTTAAAAAACAAAAACCAACCAGAACCACCAGAAAAACAAGCTGCATGGAAGTTCAACAACCAAGGAGTTAAAGAAACACTTATCCAGACCAGTAGAAGGGGCAGAAATGAGGGCAGAGAGGATTCGCCACAAGGCAAGGCAGCAGACTGCTCAGGTGTGGCTAGGGCTGGCTTACCAGACAGATGGTCCCACATTTGCTCAGGGATAAGCAGAGAAGAACAATTGGGGAGCGAGATAGACCTCGAAACCCAAGGTTTTAGCACAGGAAACTAAAGACTCAAAACCTCTGGCTATAAAAACCTGTGGAGTTTGAACATCCAAAATAGAGGTGCCAGAAGAGAAGAGAAAGAGTAAGGAATTGAAAATTTATTTGAACAAATAATGAAGGAAAACTTCCCCAATCTGGTGAAGGAAATAGACTTCCAGGAAGTCCAGGAAGCTCAGAGCGTCCCAAAGAAGTTGGACCCAAGGAAGCACACTAAGACACATCAAAATTGCATTACCTAAGTTAAAGGGAAGGAGAGAATCTTAAAAGCAGCAAGAGAAAAGGAGAGAGTTACCTGCAAAGGAGTTCCCATAAGACTATCAGCTGATTTCTCAGAAGAAACCTTACAGGCAAGAAGGGGCTGGAAAGAAGTATTTGAAGTCATGAAAGGCAAGGACCTACATCCAAGATTACTCTATCCAGCAAAGCTTTCATTTAGAATGGAAGGACAGATAAAGTGCTTCCCAGATAAGGTCAAGTTAAAGGAGTCCATTATCACCAAGCCCTTATTATATGAAATGTTAAAGGGACTTATCTAAGAAAAAGAAGATCAAAAATATGAACAGTAAAATGACAACAAACTCTCAGTTATTAACAACCAAACCAAAAACAAAAACAAAAACAAACTAAGCAAACAACTAGAACAGGAACAGAATCACAGAAATGGAGATCACACAGAAGGTTATCATCAGGGGAGTGGGAAGGGGAGAATGGGGGAAAGGTACAGGGAATAAGAAGCATAAACGGTAGGTAGAAGATAGACAGGGGAAGGTTAAGAATAGTATAGGAAATGGAGAAGCCAAAGAACTTATATGTATGACCCATGGACATGAACTAAAGGGAGGAAAGCTGGAAGGTAGGGGGGTGCAGTGAGGAGGGGATATAGGGGAGAAAAAAATTGGGACAACTG